>JAQFVV010012754.1:568592-802082 GCA_028023455.1 Epiperipatus broadwayi | reverse complement strand
TATATATATAAATCTTATTCAGAGCCCAGGAGAGCAGTGTGAATGATGTGATGGGAAAGGCCCTCAAACTTACATGATATATATCTTTTTCAAAAATCAAACAATAAAAACATTTTATCCACTTGCTAAATGTAACTATGTTTTATTTGATTTTTTTTTTTTACCAAAATTCTGTAATTTGTAGGTCCTACAATGACTGTCATTTCTGAAGTAATACAGCTGTAGACACACTGATTGTGTAGTAACAGATTTTTCAACTACATAAAATGAATATAGACCTACCTAATCTTTCTCATCATTCTGGTCATGTTAATGTTAAACGTAATGTTGAATAATTGAAATTAAAATATTCATAAATTAAAAGAAAAAAAATATTTTTTTTTATTATTGTATTTATTATACTTTGATCAATATTGTAACTATAAGTAATATTTAATTTTGTTGAGCTTTGACATTAAAAGGCATTTTTTTGTAGTGATTTTTCAAGAAAATATTGCTTTAATCATTTATCTTACATCATTTATTCTTTTATTTCTATGAAATAAATCTTCAGATTAAAACACGTACTAAAATAAAACAAATTACTGTTGTTGTTTTTTAAAAAATAAAATTGAAACAATAATTAAATAAGGACTTAAAACAAAAATATTTATTTAATACCATAAGTAGAAATTTATTGAATTTGAAATTTTTAATTTCTTTATAATTTTTTATTTCAAAAGTTTTTATATTATTTATTGGACAGCCCTGAAAAATTGCTAGTAGCAATAGAAAATATCTGCAAATAATTTTTTTTTAAAAATTTATAAGTATTTTTTATCATATATAAAATAACCCTTCCCTAAAAACATTGCACTGCCCATCCTTTTTCTTAGGTTGTTTCTGATATTCTATAAGTAATTCTCTTTCTAGTTCACATATCTGGCCTACTAAAAATATCTACAGTTTTTCTGAGATATAACATCCAATCTCATCTTTCACTGCTTCACTGTCAAAGTGTGGACAATCTTGCAGTCCCATCCATCATTAGTAGAAGAAAAGATAATCATTTTTTTTAATATTTCTTATATAACATCTAATCTCCATTATCTTTTCCGGAATATAATATTTATACTAACATTCATGTAACTTATATATTTCTTTAGCAATAATTAGGTCAACTTTAACTGGCATGTCTTTTAATTCATTAAAAATAATTGTTGCTTATTTGAAAATCTATTTAGAATTTCTCAGATATAAACTTGTTTATATTTTCTATTAACAAAGTTATATTCCTTCAATAAGAAAATATTATATTTATATATTGGACTATTTCCACCATCTAATATAAGTATTGAATGTCTTTATTAAATTTAACTTTATTTAAATATTACAAACACATTCAACTATTAATAATAGCACACAGGTTATGTATTTGGAATATTTAAATAAAGTTAAATTATTCTAAAGACATTCAGTACTTATATTAGAAGATGAAAATAATCCAATATATAAATACAACTAAAATACCATCACTACAAACCTTCAGAAAAACATACAGTCTGATATTTTAAATTTTTATACTTACATTGTTTATTTGATAAATTTTTAAAAGCATTGGCATGAATTTGCACTTTATTTTAATGTTAGGTTATGTTGGGTAACTAAAAAAACTGAACACTTAGTTTGTTTTACTAGATAATAAATGTTTTATGCATTAACAACCATTTAGAAGAGTTTTTAAATGTTGTTATATGGTTATTACTTTCAAATAATAATATTGATAGAATGAAATTTGTTAAGAATTGAATATTTTAGCACATATCATTTTACAAAATTATAAATTGATTTTACTAATTCTGTCTTCCTTGAATTTGAGCTGTCATGTAGCTAAAGCAGCTCACAATAAAAAATAGTTTTCAGATATGTTTGGGTAATATTACAGATCAATTTTGAGTTTTTAGATAAATATAAGTTTTTAGATAAATAGTAAACTTCACAAGTTCAACTCCAATGAATAGCAGATAAATAAAACAGTAAAAAAATAATGAAAAATAAAAATTGATATGATTGGTATTAAAAGTAAAAAAAAATTGGTGGATCATCAGACCTAATCTCAAGATCATATATTCCAGTGGCAGATACTTATACCACTATACTATACCAAATAATCAATATTAGTCCTTCTGAAATATAACTAATAATGGTTATTATCTACCATATGACTATACTACACAATTATTGTTATTATTAGGGGTAAATATTTTTTATATAAACATTTCATTTGCATATAAATTATATTACTTATCATGATGAAATGGTGTCAATCTGTTCCACTTAGTTCGAAAGTGGAGGATATAATATTTTCTATATTTCAAACAATATTCACAATGCTAAGAAAAAATTAATTCTTTAAATTTAAAAAAAATTTGCAATCAGAATATATTTCTAACAAATCTAAACATTTTCATTTACATATAAATTTTAGTAATTATCATGATTTGGTGCCTCCATTGATGAACTACCCTTGTGTCCTGCATGTACCAGCCCTGAAAGCAAGTTTTTGTCTTAAAGGAAATTGTTTGTGGATTTCACTTCAAACACACACACACACATCTTATTTTTCAAATCAAAGATAATAGTATGAAATTAGGTTTAAAAGAAGAATATTTTTATAAAATTAATTTATGAAATTATTTTTATCTACATTTATATATTTAAAAAAAATTAAGGCAATGCCATCACTAAAATAAAATAATTAGTTAGAACTATATTAATATCTCTTCATGTATGGATAACAATATTAGACATAATATTAATGCATGTTTACAGATGATTACTCTTGTCAATATTTACCATCTTTGGAATACCAAGAATATTTTGCAAGCTGTTTCTAACTCATTTGACTTTATATAGATGGTAGAAACATTTTACCTATTATATTATTAACTAGTCTAAAAAGTCAAAACTATTAAATATCCCAAAGTTTCAAACCAACTTTCCCAATTTCAAAGCTGTGTGACTTGAAATTTTTTTTATTAAAATATACATATACGTGCATGCACAGAATATTATTAATCTAAAACACTTGTTTTCAATGGTCTTTTTGGAGTAACAATTTTTATAGATTACTTCTTATCTCTCCTACTTATTATGTAGTCGATGACTTCAAAGTATCCATAATACTTCTGTAAGCCCAAACAAGTATTGTATGTTAATTGAATATGTATTGTCTAGATATACATTTTGCAAGTAAAAATTGAATGAAAGATTTTACCGATTTTTAGTTTACCATCTTTCCTTTTTTTCAAAATTCTCCCTGACAATAGATAACATAGAAACATGCATTTACGCCACATAGGCATATGAATTTACTACTATTTATATAAATGTTTGCTTTTATAGTTGTGTGTATATTCCAGATGAACATTAATCTATAGAATTGTGATAAACATCTATTTACACTGCCATTCATATTAAATAGTGTTATTGGTTAAAATATGTTTAAATCAGTAATGGTAAAAGCTTTCAATGAAAATCACAATTAAATATTATTTAATGGCTAAAATTTTAATTATAACTATCATCGTTTCTAGATGTCAACTCTTTTTAGAAGAGAAATATACTTTCACATGCAATTATTTCTACTGATATTTGCAGAAAAATAAAAAACGTTTATTTGTTTACAAGTTTCATTTTTAATTTTTGTAAAATTATCATCTATTTTTTAAATACAATACATATTGTTTATAAGTAACCTTTGTTTGAATAACATATATAAAAAACTTCATTCTTAGTTTTATTATTTGTTCTTTTAATTTTTTGTGTTAATAATTTTATTTTTATTTTTTTTCCAAAACTGATATATTATTTTAAAGACTAGTTTTACTATTTGAACAAGTGATTTTAATTAATGGACTGTAACTAAAATATAAGGATTTGAAAGTTGAATTTTTTATTTAGTGAAAATATAGCTGAAGCAAAAATAAAGCAACAAAGAAAAAAAACAAAGATCCATGAAAGGTTTGAAACACAATGTGCTTAAAGATTAAATTAAAAGTGTTATTTTTTTCTGTTTGATTGTTGTTATCAAATTAAACGGATTTTGATTATTGATGTTTAATCTGAATTTTGTTTGCACAGTTGTTTTTTTTTTTTTTATTAAGGTAAATTTTATTCAGGAGTATTACATAAAAGAATTGATACTTGTATATGTTGATAAGTTGGAGAACAGATTTTGTAGCTATGCTACTTCATCGTCACTTAAAATATAGAAAAAGAAGGTTCAGGTGTCTTGAGATTTTTTGAGCAGTGAAATGTCCCAGAATGCATTAGTGTCCTGAGAACCAGATTGTGTAGATAATTTACATCATGCTGGTGTTTCTTTGAAGACTTTTAAGTTAACTGCAGGTTTTAATATCTTTTTGATGTTAAATTGTTAAATATACATCAAATGTCATATGACTAACTTTATTAATTACTATTTAGCAATCAGATTTAATTATCATATTCACTGAATAAGTAAACTATCTGCATGCACCATTGTATTATCTAATTTTTTGTATGCACTTTATTTTTATCTGTGAAAAAAAAAAGTTTTTTTTGTAAAATATTTTTTTTTAAAAAAAGTTAATTTTGTTTTTGTATATTTGTGCTTTTTGTTATTATTATCATTTATTTAAAAGTTTTTTCAGCATTTTATATCTAAGCTATTGCTTTATTATATTTTTCATGAGTTATTTATTTATATAGCCTATGTTTGTTTTTTAAACTATAATAATAATTAGGGATCACTCCACTACACATGAAATAGATAGATTTTAAATAATGAATGAATACTCTTCTTTCTAAACACAAGATAAAGACTTGTATTTTTTTAAAAAAAAAAACATAGCACTATGTTAATAAATAACTCCTTATATAAGTTTAACATTTCATCTAATAATGATATATCATAAATTGTAAAATTTTTGCAAGCATCATTCATTAAAACAGTAAAAAGGATTGAAAGTGATTATTTAATATCTTCACACTCTCATTTCCAAATAGTTAAGATTATTTGTCTATATACACCTGGGTCTCGTTTTATGTGATAGATAGGTTCCTCAGAAAACACGCGCAAATGAAATTGTGTAAAAATAGACATAACTTACATTGAAAAAGGGGGGATGCAGTCTGTGATTTTTCAAAATTCGCGTAAAAGCAAAGCACCAACATAAAATTATTTTAAAATTTGCACAAAAAAAAAAAAAAAGGAAATAAAATATGACTAATAAAAAATTTCAAATTTGAAAAAAATTGATACAAAACAAACTTTTTTTAACTATAATATTTAATTTTATTCCAAATAATATATTTTTATGCATAATTTACAGTACAGTAATTTACATTTTTATACACATTTTAATTATTATTGTTATTTGGCGAAAAACATGTTCATTTGCAAACTGGTAAAAAATCAAATTTTTCACAAGAGGAAATACAACTAGCACCAATTTCACACTCATGTTGTGTCAGTGGTTTTCTGGTGACAATGTAGTTAGTAATTAATCTTTGAGATGATGATTTTATTAATTGTTTATGAAACTAACAACTAAAAATTAAATTCTTGTTTTTGACTTTAATTTTCAACTAAAAATTAAATTTTTGTTTTTGTCTTTAATTTTCAATTCTGTTTAAAAATCAAATTTCACATCACATTAATTTCAAGTCACTGTAAGTAATTTTTAAATTGTTAATTACAATTAAAAATCAGATTTTAATTTTTAATTGTCAAATTTAATTGTGCCCACTGCTATTACTCACCTTTTAAAAATAAACTTGTGGACACTAAATGATTAATAATTGATTACATTCTTTTTTATAAAGCAAAAACAGAATATGATTTAAAATGCAAAATTAACACACACAATGTTTGAACAAATTTACATTATAATCTTGTAAAATTTAATGTGTGTATACATAAAATGTGGAAATCATGATTTTAATTTCATTATTGCATAAAATCTTACTATTATAAAGCACTGAAAATATTGAAAATACTAAGTTGAAAGTCGAATTCCAATAATGTGCTTTTACTTTCACTATAACGTAAGTGTGCAAAATTTATTATTTAATATAATAGCGCATTATCGGAGTTCGACTTCTGGTGAAACATGAATCGCGTAACTTCAAAATCATGTTAAATAAGTCCGCGTAAAAAGAGACCCAGGTGTATATAAAATAAAAAGATAGGATTTATTCTATCTTTTCAAAAAACTTTATCTTGTGTTTGGAATAAAGAGTATTCATTAAATGTTTAAAATCTATCAAACTCATGTGTAGTGGAGTGATCCATAATTATTATATTTTTCTTGATAGATTGTATTAGTATAATTTGTTTCAGACTTTATATAGATCTCTGTGAATGTTCAATTGAATTTTACAAATTTCATTGTCTATATTTTCTATCTTAATAAATACTTAGGAAACAGAAAAGGGGTTCTTTTTCATTTGCTATAGCAGTTGGATGATGATATAATGTGAAATGGTAATTTAAATTTAATGAAGATCGTTCTGAAAGTTTACACCAACCTAAACATATTGTTACATATTAACTGGAACCATTTAAATATATTGTTACATATTTTAGCATATATTTAACTATTAGATATTAATAAATTATATACTATTATTTAATTTAGTGTATGTATATCTATTAGATATTGACTGAAGCTATTTAAATATATTATTATTTATTTTAGCAGATATACAATTCGGAAGCATTTCATTTTTTTCACAAGAGTAACAAGAGAAAATTTTTAATGAGGATTTTAATTTATAATTCATATAGAATTACTGAGAGATTTCTAGACACTAGTTTTAAATTTAATACGAGTTTTAGGAAATGGTTCTATCAAATAAATCATATATAGCTTGTCAGTTTTAATGCGTATTATTTAAACGACCCAAAGAAAGAAACATGTTTATAATTAATAATTTCATATTTGAAGTTGTAAAAATATTTTTTTCTGTCATTGTGCGTTAAAAACAATAATAAACAATCAAAAAAATAAACAATCAAAAAAATAAATTTATTCAACTAAAAGCCAGTTTTTTTTTTTTTTTGCATTATAAAATTATATAAATAAGGATATTATAAATTTATTAATTGCAATGTATTCGTTATATTATAAATTTTTAATTTGTAAGACAAATATATATTTTTTCATTACATGTGGCAAAAAATACTTGCCCTTAAGTTATACTCCTAATGCAATTTTAACAAATTATATTCATGTTTTTAACCTGTTTAAATATTTTGTTAATGGAAATTATCATGTAAATATTTACAATTATGGTATTTCAAATATATATTTAAATAACTTAAATATTATGAATTTCCAGCCAAACACATACACAGAAAAATTATATCATCTGCCAAAAAGTTGGTCTGACATACGAAACTATAGTATCTTGTGCAAGTCTGAATTTTTTTTTGTTTTACATCTTATATATTTACAACTATTTATCTTGTTAAAGTCAATCAACTTTTTAAAATCTTTACTTGTAATCTCTTTCAGCACATTTTTGATAATTCTTCTAAGTACACACTTAAATATTTAATTATAATAATCTGTTTTTAATCTGCTTTTGTAACTTTCTCTCCAATGTTTAGTTTAATTTTCTCAACATCTAACTTCAGGCATTTAGATTCTGTAAGCTGGTTAAAATCTGCTCAATGTTTTAATTCCTTTCTTATTATCTACACCAACTTTATATTATTAACAAATTTAACCAGTGTGATTTTAATACGTTGGTAAAATAGTGGAATAGAGGAATAAAGGTTTCTGGACTGAATCAACAGTATTTTTGGATGCATGTGCCTTATATGATTTCCTTAGCAAATAACCATTTAATTACTTTATCATCAAATCTGATGCAATTACCCCTTCTAATTTCAATCCATGTGTATCAAGATATTATTTATTTATAATTTATCAAAATATATATTAAATAAAATAGGAGACCACATTCTTTTCTTACTCCCTTTTCTATACACACACACACATATATATATATGTCTTGAGTTTGATCATTTTAGTTATAATATTTTTAATTCATAACATATTTTATAATAAACATATTTTCTTAGTATAAATTGAAAATATAAATTTAGACTCTTTTTAATCTATCCACAAAGTGATCCAAATTTACTTTTTCAAATGCTTTTTCAAGATGAATAAAGAAAACTGCTCCTCAGATAGAAACATATCTAATCCATCTATTAATCTGTTATTTTATATAGATGAAAAATTAAACAGCTAAATATCACATGATCACTATTTTTTATGCTTCTCAAGCTGTTTAAACAGGCAAAACTCTCCATACAGCAGTGCCACTCAGTGCAAGCCAGAATAATCAATGGATGTCAGAAGGCTTGTGCATAAAATCCCTATCTAGTGCCTACTCATCTAATATCCCAGACTAGTTTCTGGCTTGTAGTCTTTGTTAGTGAGTAGCCTTGAACCTGGGAGCACTGCACCTAGACCTTAAGATCTAATGCAATCATTCAGCAGCCACTTTTTATTTATATTTAACTACAAAACTATGAGTCTAAAATTGGAAAAATGCAGAGTTTTGCCTGTTTTAACAGCTTGAGCAAGCATAAGAAATATGGATCTTGTGATGTTTAATGGTTTAATACCAATCATGCCTAATAGGATAGTGGTGTCTATGGTTATTAAAGAACAAAAGACACCAAAATGTATGGGTACTGAACTGAGTTCAGACCTATATGACTATACGCTAATAAACTTGACTTGAAAATATATTTTCAGTTTTAGATTCATAGTTTTGTAGTTAAGTAGAGATGAAAGGTGGTTGATAGAAGGTTGCAATAGATCCTAAGGTCTGGGTGCAGTGCTCTCAGATTCAAGGTTCCTTACTGATAAAAGCCACAAGCTAGAAACTAGTCTGCAGATATTGGATGAATATGCACTAGATAGGGATTTTACGCACAAATCTTTTTTGCATTTATTGATTCCTCTGGATTTCACTGTGGCAGTACTATATGGAGAGTTTTGTCTGTGAAAATTAAATTGATGGTTTTAAAACTCCAGAAATTTTGGGTTATGACTTTTTTGTAGTATAAATATAGCTGATGACAGGACATGTCCATTTCACTTTTTTTAATCATAAAATGCTTTACAAATATTACAGCTTTCAAAATTCTCATTTACAATCTTCAGTAATTCAACTAAAATCAATTGGGTGCTTTTTGTGTTTCATCATAGTGAAAGATTTTCCAATTTTTTTACTAAAACTTAATCATCTTTGTTTAACTGTTGTTTTTTTTTTTTGCAATTTATATAAATGATCCGTTTTTATTTCTATCATATAAATTGCTTATGCATGTCTGTATATATTGTAATGGAACTTTTTAATAGCCTGAAATGCGATATCGCAGTTGTCACCTTTAGATTGCTCTAACTCAGCCAATTTTTTAGTTTCATTGAAGAAAAAATACCCGTAATAAAGCTTAGAGCAAGGCCTATAATATGCTGCCCTCTTTTGAATCATTTTACAAGTAAAAAATCAATACTAGGAGGATTTTAAGTTGAACAAAAAAAGGCCAGTTTTGATTGGTTGGATAATCTATTCCCAATTCTTATTGGCTGATGATTCCGTTAAATATTTTTTCACTGCCAAAATGAAAATATATGTTTTGGAGTGTTTTTTTTATTATGTTGCGTACGTATTATAAATAATTTTCATAAAATCTAATATTTCTAATAAAAATATAGTTATTTTACAAAAGTAATAAGGTTTTATTAAAAAATTGTATACTTTACACGATTGTAAATTGAAAAAGAAACCAGCCGTAGCAGCAATTTTTGACATCTTGTCAAGAAGTTAGATTGCTCCAAGCTGTTTATTTGATTTTCAAACAAAGATTAATGATTTAGAATATTTTTCTGGCATTATAATGTATTTTTGGTGTATTTTTTTTAATAATATGCTGAAAGTATAATAATTTTGAGAAAGACGTTAAGATTTTTCCTAAAAAATTCTTAAAAAATTTGTAATGTGAAATCTGGGAGGGATCTAAATGACATTTATAATGCTTCTAATTCACTCGTAATGTTTTCTTTGATTTTTCCTCTTTTGAATATTTCTATAAAATACAAATAAAAATATATTTTTGAAATAACTTTCGTTTACTTTCTTAACATTACAAATAATTAATATACTTTTTGAAAACAAAACTAAAATTAATATACATTAAAAGATGAAAATATTTGTATCAAAAAGTTTGTCACTTGACCAATTAAAAGTTTCAGAGTTTTACTTCGCTGGACCAATAACAAAAGTGTTCTATTTAAGTGTTAAGAGAATATAAGAACATAACTATTCCCAGGACTCTAAATTATCATTGAGTTCATAAAATGAGCAAGCCAAAAACTATAATGGAATAAATAAATAAAGATAATATAAATGAGGCATGGCATCATGATCATATATAATCTAACTTGCAAACATTTATAATTTGTTACTGATGCCGGTGAGTGCCATGCAAACTAGATATTTATTGTACAACCAGATTGATGTCACTGATCAATCCAATTACAGTGACCTTATGACCAGTAGTATGCACATGTGCAAGATATGAATGCTTTAAAGCTTAATATTGGAATATTAAAATAAGAGTAACACAATAAATAGATGTAACAAACGCAAATGCAATATCCATCAATGATAAATCTTGCATTAACTCACAAAATAGTGAAGTAAATAAAAGTCAAAAATCAAGGACACCATAGTAAATAATAACACTAAGAATTATATTATACAAAATATGCATTATGATAGTTATAATTAATACACTAAATAAAATAAAGACAAATACAGTAAATTAATAAATATACACTACTTATTTATTTTCCATAATAATTTTACAATTTTAACAATAATATTTTATAGTTAAGATTTTACTTTATTAACACTTAAATAAATTAATATATATATGTGCTCTGCGCACAGGTAATGAAGCTATTAATAAATTGTCAAAATTTTTTACTGCCAAGCGCTTTCGGGACAGTCTACAGTCCCATATTCATGGCGAGTTATTCTGTTAATAACTATAAACAATGCAAATTTTATGCAAATTTATGTGCAGATGTTATGTGGACCATTTATGAGATAGGGAATAGCAGGCCTCTTTTCTGTTGATTGCCGATGGGTCAGGGAAGCTTACTTCATTGTGGCTGACCCATCAGCAATCAACAGAAGAGAGGCCTGCTATTCCCTATCTCGTAAATGGCCCACGTAACATCTGCACATAAATTTGTATAAAATTTGCAAAGTTTTACAGTTATTAACAGAATAACTCGCCATGAATATGGGACTGTAGACTGTCCCGAAAGCGTTTGGCAGTAAAAAATTTTGACAATTTATTAATAGCTTCATTACCTGTGCACAGAGCACATATATATATTAATAATATTTTATGTATTTTAAATAATTAAATTGATGGATTATTATGAGTTTGCATTTCATAACCATTTATTAATATTTATTTTATATGATATTTTAAATAATCTCATACGTATCATTTATGATTTAAATTGTGTTTGTATTGGATGTTATATTTTTGAAATGTAGCAGAAATTTATCACTTTATGAATTAATAATATTTAACTCTTTTGTATAATAAAGATTTAAAATATATATATATTTCTGCTTTGCTTCAAGTTATACACCTTTAAAGTATAGCAAAAGTTAATGCGCCAATGTTATATCCGCACTTACGACTGTGCCAATGTTATAACTGCAAGTCATACTGTGCGGTCAGCAAATAACGTTATACAATTCCCACTTTTCCAACGAGTGCTCTCCATTTGCTAATGAAATATTTTCATAACATTGTTCAATAATAATAAGAATAAATCATTTAACTAAAAATTATTTTTATAATAGATTTGAATGTGCATCTGAAGCATTAATTAATATTTTTATATTATTTAGATTAGCTAAATATAAGTATTATTAAAATTACCTTAAAAAGAACATATCTGGAAATTATTTTTTATAGCTTAAAAACAATGATGTTACTATTTTTATATTGTCTTCGATAAAGCGATACTTTTTTTTTTTTTGATATAATGCGATACTGAATAAAAATTGTTCATTGTTGTTCCCATGTATTTGTTCTCCATCTTCAGGCCTACAGTAATTCCTTGAAGCTCATATAATAATAATTGAATGGATTTAGTAGGAATGAAAATAGCTTTAAATGACCGACTTTGTTTTTCTAAACCATATTTTTTTTTCTTTTGTTTCCTTGTTGATCAGAATTACTATAAATTATGATATCCAGTAAGGTTGAAATAAGAAATTTATTATTATTACTATTATTATTACTATTATTATTATTATTTCAACAATGCACTTTATTGAACAATAAATAGGTTACATAGGTTCTTTACAGCGGTATAGATCTTACATTGGTTCATATGTATATTTAGAGTACAATGAATGGGGTTAGGGTTACATAAGAACATTTTACCATGCCTGAATAATAATTTTTTATTTTATTATCATCAATAAAAATCAAACAAAAATTTAATGACACTATACCAAAAAAATTATTCAAAACAAAAATTCTTCTGAAATAAATCTCTAGTTTTGGCAGTTACTGATGGGAATTTATCCTTATATAAATTCCTAAGAGACTTCCTATATAAAGAAATAGCTGAGAAACAAATATGGCATACCATACTAGCAATCAGAAACCACCCAAATTCTAGATATATTGTGATTGATTTTTTAAAATAAAAAGCGATGTGCAGAGTTCCAGGAAAAAATTAAAGCACTCCAAAATTGTGCTCTCATTATAGTAGATAAAAACCTACTGACTACTACACAAGGACATTGAGAAATACATACTTTGGCTATAATATGCAAGATTTCACAAAGATAATACAGCCATTTGGTCAACCAATATACACCTGGGTCTCCTTTTATGCGGACTTATTTGACACAATTTTGAAGTTACGTGATTCGTGTTTCACCGGAAGTTGAACTCCGATATTGCGCTATTTCTTTAAATAATAAATTTCGCACACTTATGTTATATTGAAAGTAATAGCACATTATTGAAATTCAACTTTCAACTTAGTAATTTCAATATTTTAAGTGCTTTATAATAGTAAGATTTTATGCAATAATGAAATTGAAATCATGATTTCCACATTTTATGTATACACACATTAAATTTTACAAGATTATAATGTAAATTTGTTCAAACATTGTGCATGTTAATTTTGCATTTTAAATCACATTCTGTTTTTGCTTTTTTAAAAAAAACATAATTTTATTTTTAAAAGGTGAGTAATAGCAATGGGCACAATTAAAATTGAAAATTAAAGACAAAAATAAGAATTTAATTTTTAGTTGTTAGATTAATTACTAATTACGTTATCACCAGAAAACCATTAATTAACACAACATGAGAGTGATGTTGGTGCTAGTTGTATTTCATCTTGTGAAGAAACTGATTTTTTTATCAGTTTGCAAATGAACCTGTTTACCGGCAAATAGCGATAATAATTAAAACGTGTATAAAAAAATATAAATTACTGTAAATTATGCATAAAAATATATTGTTTTGAATAAAATTAAATATTATAGTTAAAAAAAGTTTGTCTTCTATCAATTTTTTTCAAATTTTAAATTTTTTATTAGTCATATTTATTATCTTATTTTTTTTTTTTGCGCGAATTTTAAAGTAATTTTACGTTGGTGCTTTGCTTTTACGTGATTTTTGAAAAATCACAGTCTGTACCTTCCCCTTTTCAAGGTAATTTACGTCTATTTTTGCATGATTTCATTTGCATGTGTTTTCTGAGGAACCTATCTATCACGTAAAATGAGACCCAGGTGTATATTAAATTGATATACTGCACAGACACATCTATTTCAGTTTACACCAACAACTTTCACTTTAAAATTAAACTAAATGACAACATCAATCCTGAAAACACCCCTAATCAGATAATAGATCAGGAAGCTATTCTGACTCTTCAAATGAAAGGCTTGACACCACAATGCTATGATTGCAGAATTAGAGGGTATCTAGCAGTAAATTGCACCAATAACAAAAAACACTAAAAGCCATCTAACCTCATCCGATATGCTTCAAGAGAAACTGAGCAGGGAACAGATGTGGGACTTACTACAAAAGATAAGAAGACAACAAAATAATGCTAAGCAGACAACAAATGAGATGGAAAATACTAAAACAACTAAATACAAAAAAATAGCAGATATACAGATATTAATAAGACACAAATACTGGATATAAAAACAGTAAAAGACAAAAAGAAAAAAAATCACAAATATCTGATTATATAAATATATCAAACACAGAAGACCAAATGAGGGCCAGGAATCAGATCATCCAAACACCCAAAACAAAATAAGCAACAAACTCACAAATTGATGAGCAATCACTAAATCTGGTGTGTAATAAGCCTTCAGAACAAAGCAGAATAAAAAGGAAGGCAAACGATATTAGAAAAGAGCAAGATCTGATTCAAACTAATGATAAAGAAACTCAAAGATTAGATTAACAAAAAGAATACAAAAGGAAACAGCAATAAATGAAACACAGCTACTCAATAATAGTAAAATAAATAACAATGACTTTAATACACCACAAACATCAAGAATAATAAACAAGACCAGCATGCAAATCATGGAGAAAATAACCAGAGATATACCACAAAATATATTAGTAGAAATAGAGCAAAAGAGAAAACCAGAACGACCCCCAAATAAGAATAGACATATAAAAAAAGTAAAAACTGAAGAAATATATAACAATCAAATTAACCCACTTTGTCAACCAGTTGATTTTTCCAATGAAGAAGTTGATCTGTACTATGAAGATGCATCTGAGATGCTATCAATGAATAACAGAGATTAGAATAGCAATGCCCTCAAACAGAATTATAATGTTCTTGCTAAAATAATAAACAGGCTTGAAGATGTACTTCAAGCATGGGGTTGGGGACAGTTTGATAAGGGGATGAGTTTCTATATATGAACACAAAAAGCACAGAATTGAAAATAATAATAATAATTATTATTATTACTACCACCACCACTACTACTACTACATACATGATTCTAGAAAAAGTGTGATGAAAAATTATTTACTGTCCAATAATATATGTTTTTTTCTACCAATCCCCAGTGCTTTTAAGATTTTGTGATATCTAGATGTTTTTTTTAATCCCTAAAAATATTTTTTTTCTTTTTCTGGCTTGTTCATATAATAATGTTTCTTTCATTTGCTTATTCTTTCAGTATGTTTCCTCTGATGTGAATTATAACTAGAATGGTATTCTATTTTCTTGCTGTAAATTATAATTTCTGTGTTCATATGTATCACATGATTCCTTCATCTGGTTTTATTTATTTATAAATTAACGGTGATTATTTATATATTTATTTGTTACTGTTCTTATTATATGCATCTTAATTCATTTATTACATGTACAGATATATATCGTCTTTATAATTTTTTAGTTTGGTAATGAATATTTATGTATGCTTGTATGAAATCACATATAAACATATATAAATATATTATTTGTAATTGTATGTTGGTATTAAAAATATCCAATTTCAATTTCTGGTCATTGTATCATTGCCAAATCTCAAGGAAAAACTATTTTATTGGTGCATAAATGAACTCTAAACACTGATTTTTATTAGAGTTTATGGTGTATCTCCGAATATCAGATTTTAATTTAAATTTTGAAAGACAAGTTGTAATGTCTTGTTAATAGCGTTTTTGTCATAAAGTTTTAGACAAGAACTTAAGGTCAGTAATCCAAGTTTTTTTAAACATAAATGTATTCATAGACATACACACATATATATATATATTTGTAAATATATTCAAGTAAGAGTTCAATGTCTTTATAATAAATTTTTATTAATATATAAATACTATACTAATTCATTAATTTGAATTAATAAATATTCAGCATAGACAATTAATTATTTTCTAGTTTTTTTTTAGAATCAGTAAATCGGTTAACTTGCAAAATCTAGACCATTGTGTCAACTGGATTAAAAATTACCACCGAATTGCAATTTGCTATGTCTATTTATTTTTTTTAATGGAAATAATCTACGTATTATATTTGCTATTTTATCGAATCTCTTTATAGTTTTTTTTTTTTTGAACAAGTAGCTTTTCTAATACTTAAATTTCTAATTGAGAATACTATAGAAAAATAAGGGTTACATTATTAATACTGCAACATGCCTTCTCAATTATCCTTGATGTTATATTCTTTATCAGCATGTAGGCCTATTAAGTAAAGAACATTCATGGCTGTTTTCTACCCCATTTGGGAGGTGGCATCTGATTTCCTCAATCATTAAAAACCCATTTTATCATGAAAGATGAAAAGAGTGAGAGAGAAAATGCTTTTTTTTTAACTTTAAAAATCAATCAAATTTTTTATTCTAGATTTCATGTTGTCATTTGTCAACAGTGAATTTTATTTTATTTAATCTAAAATGGTCTGAGGAAAATGTAATTAAATGAGAAATATTTAATGTAAACATTTTTTATGAATCTTTCATAAATCTAGTAATATTAATAAAAGTAATACTAAATTTATGAATGCTTCATAAAATAATAGACTCGAATGCTTTAAAAGTTACTGTATCGAATCTGCCATTTCTGTATTGGAACATGACGTCTTGAGCAACTAACTATTACATTATTGTAATAATAATTATCAATAGTTCCAGATTTATATCAGTGACTAGCTTTAATTTGCTGTCATCTAGATTCCATATTTTTATTATCAATTTTACGGGATTTGAACTCAGACTTTCATACGACCCACAAGTCTCAGTGCCATCTTATATTGCTAACCCATTTGATCACACACATGTTGAAAAGATAAATAATCACCAATATAAGTATTTCATGCTAAACCAGCACTCATCAGTTGGTCCAGATTACGATCTCCACACACATATACAATCAGTACTCAGCTTTATGTTAAGATAGCCAATCTTCATACTTTAATGGACAGGCTTCAAACTACTCCAACCCACAACTCTTCAGCCTTCCATTTCATTGAAAATCTGATGATGGAATGTTCAAAGCCCACATTAGTGCCAATGTTGTCATCCTGCCTATGAGTTGTGAGTCGTGTGAAAGTCTGAGTTTGAATCCGCATATATTACATATATAAATGCAGGTGTTAAGCCTGAACAATGTATTATCAATTTTAATAAATGAATTATAAATGGAATGATCTGGTGTGCATTCTCTTTCATAACTATGATCTGAATTTAAATTTTAATGAACATCATCCCCCTCTCCAGAACTGAGAATACTTTATATAAGATTTGATTTTTTTCAGGCAATCTAGCTGTTTATTTAAAATTGATCAGAAATAGATATCCAATGATGCACTATTAGTTGTAATATAATACATTTTTTACTTTTAATGTGAGGGGATATGATAAACCAATGGGCATTGCAATGAAGTGCAATAGATTAAGATTATTTACTCACCTTGATGGAAATGTATCATTTCTTTGTGAGCTACCATGAAGTCATAAAAAGCTAAGAGTAAGCCTCAGTCAAAAAATTCAGAAGGACTCTTATGGCAGTTGATTCAAAAATACTTTTAGCTTCTGATTCTTTGTACTTCTATCTGTTTCTAAGGGTGTGGATATTATCTACTTTGAACAAATAATCAGAGTCAAGTAGATTATGAACAATGTGCTGAAGTGATATTAATTGGTTAAGCAAAGTAGAGAAAACAGAGGTGGATGTTGAAATCAATTTATCCCTTATTTATCGAAGTGGCAGAGAGCTACAGTGGTGGGTTCTAAGTTTACTCTGATTGACATAAAATGAAATATTGACTGCTTTATAGATTTAGAGGAGTTTTTAAGTTATTGATTGATATATCTTTTTTTTTTCTTAAGGACAAATGAAATGAAAGTGAAATAAATACAAACATGTATTATAGGATAAAAAAATCAGATTATGCTTGACATAAGGACAATTTGGCTTAATTATAACAAAATGAATAATTGGAAAAATAACTTATAATAGGAATCTAAAGAGGTAGTTTGCTGAATCAAGGCAAACTGTGGATTAAATAATAAGTACATTTCTTTTGGATATCAAATTTGATAAGATTTGACAACATGTGTTTTATCAACTTTATTTTTTACAAAGCTATTTTTTCTACAACAAACTTAAAAAAAAGCTTGTAACATTTTATCATCAGTTTATTTTTTCAAGAGCTATCTAGATAATTATACTATTAATCTTTTACCTTTTTCACTTACAATCATTGCTTTTGACAATGGAATTACCATATTTGCAATATTTGATTTTAAGACTTAGTAGGTAATGTAGAATTACACTTAGTAACAATTGCTATACATATGTATGTGTATAAAAACACTATGTGCATGTGATTATAATAAATTATTGTACAGAAATATAGTATTGTTCAGAATTACATAGTTTCAAAAATATATACAATATTCAAATATAAGTATATTATTTATACTAAACTTAATGTAATTAGAAGAGACTTGAGCTCAGACTTTCAAGCTCCCTACAATTATGCACTCCATCTTAAATAACTGATACACAAGACTACATATATTTAGGTGATTATGTGTAAGTTGGAATGTATAGCTGTAGGGAGCTTGAAAGTCTGAGTTCAAGTCCTTTTTAATTATATATATGCAAGTATATTTGCTAATGATTTATACATGTAACACTTTACATATGCTAATAATAATATAAACAATAATAATTAACAAAAATAAATAAAATACTGTACAATAGTGAAAAAGAAGAATTTTATAACTGCAGTAATGAAAACTAAATAAAATTTTGGGAAAAAAAGAACTATTGCAATAAGAATCCAAGTTTGCTATTAACACTTAATTTATGTTATTAATAAATAATATGTAATTTAAGATAAAATAAAAATAAAATTATTTCCTGTAATTTCAACCACATGTTTTTATCCAAATATTGGTGATGAATGTAATGTTTATCTATCGACTGCAGTACATAATAGTTGTAGTTTGCATTATAAACTTAAAATTTCATTTATTTATTTTTACAAATTTCTAATTTTTTCTTCTATTTGTTGCTGTGATTGATTTTATTGACATGGTTAGGTGAATAAACAGATTTGGAAACGTGATTAGGCAGTCCCTTAATTAAATGTTTGTTCTTACTTTCTGCAAGTATTGCCAACAAATGAACGAATCCTTTTGCTGGCTCTGGTTAAGCATTTATCACAAAGCTTGTTGAGGAATTGGCAATCCTCATTGTTTATAACTTACAAGCTTAAGAGATAGGGTCATGTGATCTAAGACTCTTATATTGACTATTTATAATCTCTGCCTTAAGTCTTATGCAATGTTATATTGCTATGACTACTAATATATGGTATGGCTAAAGATCTATCATATAGCTATTTGAGTTGGATAGCTGGGTTTGAAGACATGTAGATGTCTGAAAATTTCACATTTTCTACTTTAATAGATAACTTTTAGATAAGTGATTGGCTTTGGGTTGGTATTTTTAGATCTAGTGTCTGAATCTAACCTGGCACCTCTCTGAGGAGTGCCAAATCACGAAACCATGGTCAGGGCTTTGGGAGGGGGGTTCCTGACAGAGATATTTTAAGTGCTGGCTCTGGCTAAGCATTTATCACAAAGCTTGTTGAGAAATTGGCAATCCTCATTGTTTATAACTTACAAACTTAAGAGATAGGGTCATGTGATCTATGACTCTTATATTGACTAATTAAATAATAGTTTTGGGTGCGTGTGTTTTTTTTTAAGTTGATGAAGAAATATCACATGAAACTTTAAAACTTAATATTTATGGAACTGATGTTGCATGTATATGCGCGTGTGATTCTTTAATAGCACATATAACTTTTTGACCTAATAATTGATAATTTACTATAGTAAATCCAAACACACTTAAAAAAAAAATCAGTCGATAAAGTTAAATGTTTTATTTTTAAAAAAGCCATTATCATTATTTGAAAATATGTTGCACTTCTTAGCATCATTTTTTTTTTTTTTTTTACCACATAAGATAAAGGCTAAATGAAACTTTATAGGTCATTCTGTAGTAAATTGAAATTCAATTTTCTTATAATGTTTAAAAATGGTTTTCCTATAGGATAATGGCTTTTTTAAAAGAATATTTTAATGTCATAATAAAAGTTTTAATTATTTAAATTGAAAAGTAAGTATTCAAAATTAAGATTTTCATTTCAAAATTAGAAATTAATGTATCAGAAAGCTTAATATTTATTAATGCAAAAGTAAATGCGTTCGAAAGTTGATATATATTAATATTTAAATGTTTTATGACTTTTTATTTTGTTTATGTGTGCGGTTTTATTTATCAGTTTCCACTTGGCATAGTTCAGGAATGTCTCTCCATTGGTGACCCTGTTTAGAGCTGTCTCTCCTAACAGCTGAAGACAATTATTAGGGCAGATGCGTATCTGTTTTTCATTTTCTTCTTCATTTTAATAATGATTGATGCCTGAGAGTTTACGTATTTAATAAATTTAGGCTAGTTTACCAATGTCTGTATTTTTCATAAATAATAATTATTATAATTCAGTTCATGCCTCTTGATGACTGTTCAAGTGTCTTCTAATTGCTATTATATTTATTTTTTTAAAAAAACCTGACTGATAAGTGCAAACTAACATCTGAATAATATTTAACTCTTTATTTACCGTTTCATAATCATACTTCACAAATATAAAAGATAACATTATTTTTTTATTTTCACTTCCTCTCTCAGGAAATGCTCATACTACCAGGGCAATCTTAGCCAAAAATGACCCATATTTTTTTCTCTACTTATCTCCGTCCATAATGTCTGCCTCTCTCAGAGTACTTCTTTTAAGGCTATTTATTAGCTTTTTTCTATTGCGTTTCTCTTCTTTTCCTCACCACCACGTCTCAGCCATTCCTAGTATTTTGTTTTTGTTCAATCTTCTAACATGATTATGCTATATATATCTCTTTTCTTCAATGATTGTTATATATTTTTTTTATTAGCTTTAAATTATTTTTATAATAATATAAGCAAATAATAAAGTCACAATCTATGAAGTTAGACGCACACCCCTCATTTTGTTTTGTATAAGTAGAAAAATTAGTAATAAACATGATAAAGAAAATGTGTTTTTTTTTTAGTATTTTCAATAATCTATACTAGACAGGAGTTGGTGGTCGAGAGGTCAGCGACAGCTGCTTTACAAGCAGTTGTCCCGGGTTAGCGAGTTCGCTTCCCGGCTGATGCTATGACACATGAGAAAATTTTTTTTTTTACTATAACTCGGTCCATTTAGCTGGAGCGAAGATTACTACTTTCTAGCTAATCATGCGCATTAAAGCTTACATGTAGCAATATATTTTAATTTTTTGTATATATTTAAATAAATATTTTGATTTTATTCAATGCTTAAAATTCTGAATTGTGAAATTATGGATCTTTTGTTATACATGCTCATAAATTTATATTTTATCAGCAAATAGCAAACTTACTACTTGATGATTAAGTTATATTCCAAGCTTCTGCCAGTTTATATTTATAGACAGACACACTGTATAAATATTACAATCATTCCCCCCAAGACAGATTAATTAGACATTTGAGAACTATGTACAAGTAATAAAAGTTGATCAGCTTCGTGATAGTTAGTGAATGTTTGACATCTTCATATAATTAGTTTTAGCACATTCCCTTGGGATTTATGATTTAAAATAACAGAGAGTTTGTGCTATGTAAGCTACTTGTATAACATACTTAGTATTATTGACTGGTATCATGTTGAGGCCAATTATTGAAGATCATCATATGAATGAAACTCTACTTATTTATCAAAATTTTAATATACAAGATGAGAGCAGTTTATGATTGTTTTCTTATCGGCTCTTTGAAATGGTATTTTGATTTTTTTTTCATATGTGATCGGGAAGCTCCTTTACTATTATTTAGCAGCTGCCACTATTAATTTCACGACACTAACAGAAAATAAAACAAAATAATGCAAACTAAAAATGAATAAAAATAATAATATTGAGAAATAAAAAAAAAACAGTATTATTATTATTTTCAAATGATGATATGCTCTTTTCTTACAAGTATACATCACTGAAAGAATTAGTAGGTTTATTTGGAGCAGGGTTAGATATGTTAAGAGATGACAATAGTTGGATAATTGAAGCATTATTTGGATCCTATTAGAAACAGACTATGTGAGATGGGTTAATGAAATGTGATAGTTGTAGTGATTCCGAGAGGAGTAGTTTATCAGATTAATTAGATTAAACTTCAAGAATCTTGGTTTTTGAAGTTGATTGGTAATGAATGAAAATGATATATATATATATATATGTGTGTGTGTGTGTGGAGTATCCAATAGTAACTGGAATATTATAATAAAAACTATTTATTTTTAAGTGTTATATATGTAATCTATTTTATATTATTGTTCATTTGATGCAATACTTTGCTCAAAATGTGTTTTTCATTTTTTGAAGTAGTTCAGAAACTCTTGCAAAGTGATGCTTTTAATTATTGCATCATTTTTGTCACCCCTTCTAATTCCTCAAAAAAAATTGTTTGAGGTGTTTTTTCATTTGAGAGAACAACAAAAATCACATGTAGTGAGATTGAGTGAACATGGCTGATAGATTGAGTGAATATGGCTGATAGATAAGCTGGGTTATGCTGAATTTAATTAAAAAGTATGCTAACACTTTGTAGTTCCTAACACTTTGTAGTGAGGAATATCACATCGTGTAAATATTTCAGAACGTGCAGATTGAATACCTGGCCATTATAAATTAAATCAGAGAAAAATGTCATTTGCATAAAAAAAAAATCAATATGATCTTGACATTGGAGTCTATTCACCATGCTTTTCAGGATGTGATGAATTTGATACTTCCATTAAACCATTTGTAAACTTATGATTTTCTGACATCAGCTTGCTTGTAATCTGTTTCAAGCCTTATATTTTTCCTAAAAAAACAAACAGAATTCCACATTGTTCTAACTTTTTATCCATTACACATGCAATGTGCTATGACAATTTTACATGATGATGTCATTTGGCTGATTGATGTGGAAAGTTCTTGCAAGAGGTATATAGCAGTAGAAGCATATACTGCAACAGGTGCATATACCAGAACTATTCTAATTATTTTTGGGTTCTGCCTTGTATAATCTATTAATTTTAGGAATCCTTGTTAGTAAACAATGACAATTAAATATGTGACAGTGAGAGTATATTCAAAAAATAATAAGAGTTCAGTGTATATATATCATTAAAAATATTTCTACTTTAGATTTTCTAAAATCATTGTTATACCAATATCAATCCATCAATTAGACAAAAATTGATCACTTTTATCTGATCTTCAAATTTTGTAGATATTGTATTTGATATATTGTTATATTTTTATTTTCCCTTGTCAAATTCACTCCACTTACAACTTTGACACCATACATCATTTGTGAGTGGAGTGAGTTTGACTATGGTAAATAAAAATATAACAATTTACTATAAATAAATACTTTTTATATAACAGAGAAATATATCGGAGATGGTGATGGTTCAGCATGAAATGCATCTTGGGGGTCATTTATCTTTTATTGTATCTTTATTTATATGAATTTAAAAAGAATGGGGAAGTATGGAGGTTGTTTATTATATCTATAAAGATATTTGATATAGTGAAACAGTGTATTATTGACAATATCCACAAAGGCTCAATCAAATCATTTCACCCTTTTTAGATAGCAATTTATTCTGATGTAAATTCTATTAATTTTAACAATGCTGTGGGTAAACCACAATTATTATATATATAGTACTGAGAATATATAAAAATATTTATGAAGTAATAATCACTCCATGTGCATATTCTAAGAATTTTTGATCCATGAGTTGGTTTGATTGAGATTTTATGAAGATTGGCACTAATATAATGTTTCATCCCTACAAGTATTAATGATTGATTTACTATCCATATAACAACATGAGGATCAGGGAGAAGTTTCTTTTTTTTAACTATGGCTTTAAAAATTCTAAATGTATAAGAATTTTATTAATAGAATAGTTATTAAAACAAGAAAACTCTCTATACATATTGATACTCAGTGCAAGTCAGAGTAATTAATAATAGGATAGTGGTGGCTATGGTTATTAAAGAACCAAAGACACAAAAATGTATAGGTACTGAACTGAGTTTAGACCTATATGATTATATAAGCTAATGAGCTTGGATTAAAAATATTATAGTGTTTTTAATTTAAGACTCATAGTTTTGTAGTTAAGTAGAGATAAAAGATGGCTGCTGGAGAGTTGCATTAGACCATAAAATCTAGGTGCAGTGCTCTCATATTCAAGGCTCCACACTTATGAAAGCCACAAGCCAGAAACTAATCTGGGCATATTGTATGAGTAGGCACTAGATGAGGGTTTTATGCACAAGCCTTCTGGAATTTCATTGATTACTTTGGCTTGCACTGAGTGGCAATACATATAGAGAGTTTTGCCTGTTTTAATAGAATAGTTCTCTAGTGCACTTATTATAATCATAATTCCTCAAGTTAAACTATATAGACTCAATTTAACAAACATCTGAAAGAATCACCATTCTTATATAAATATGAATTTGTTAATTAAATCAACTTGTTTTATCAAAATTAGTGATAACCTTCATAAAGTTTTAGTCAAATCAACTTGTAACTTCAAATAACAATCAAAATGTCAATTTTAATATGGGCTAACTTCATAAACTATTGGTATTGAATTTGTAGCATTAAGAATATATAATCTTATTTAATGGGCATAGCAAAATAAAAATTCACATAGTCATTTTAAAGTTTCACCCTGTTAAATGTCAATGCTTTATTTATTTACCATTAAACAACATGCCAGATAAAGGTGAACGATGATTTTTATCTCACTCATATTTTAGCATTGATGGGAGAAAGAAAGCATTCTGTACAAGATTGTTAAATGTTTCTATAGGACCTGACTATATTTTTACTTTTACTAATTTGGTGTTCATGACTAAAAATGCATTCATCTAAATAAAATAAAGGAATAAAAAAACCCATAACTATAGTTTATTTCACAGGATATTACTTAATCGTTATTTAAAACAGTAAGCTGGCTTGATCAATATTTTTATAAAAATGATTGTTAGTTTAAGATTTCACCTGTTTGAATGTGAGTGATTGATTTATTTACCATATAACAATATGATAGTTAGATAAAAAAGAAAAAAACATTTTTACCTAGCTAACAAATTCATATTGATATGAGAAAAAGGTCTTTCTTTACATGTTTGTTAAAATGATTCTATAAACTCTGACTTATGGCAAGCTCATTTGTGAATATATTTATGATTAAGATTATATATTTTCAGTTCTATTTATTTAAACATTATGGTTTATTTATACGCTTGTAAAATTATTATATTTTTTATAATAAATAGATTGATAGTTTATTAATTCATAAATATTACATATCTTTAATTTTTACATAAATATAAGTATGTTAATTTTTTTGTTTCATGTGTCAAAGCATTGGCCAGAAGCAAACCTGCAAACCCAGGACAACTGCTTGTAAGGCTGCTGTGTTGACCATTCAGCCATTAATGCTTGACGAATATAAATATGTTAAATTGAAAGCTCAAGTTCAATTATTAATTCATAAATAGTACATATTCAATTTATTATGTATATTAAATATGTAGCTTTACTTTTTAAATAAATTTGTGCTGAACCCGCACTCATCAGTTGATCCAGATCATTATCTCCTAGTATATATATATAATCATTGCTCAGTATATTGGAGATTATTTATCTTTTTTTCACATGAATGTGTTCATATGTCTTATTTATATGAGAGAGTTGATAGTTGAAAGTGCTTGAAAGTCTGTGTTCAAATCCTCTACAACAGTGATCTTCAACCCTTGGTCCGCGGACCGGTGCCGGGCCACAGAAGTTTTCTGCCAGGCCACAGGAAAGTTTGTAATAACAAAATAATAAGAGTTTAAACTTTTAATTAATATAAACAATTTTTATTTGTATTTTTATATTGGACTATTTCCATCATCTAATATGTGCGTTGAATGTCTTTAGAAAAGTTTAATTTTTAGTTAAATATTCCAAATGCATTCAACTGTTAGTAATATCACAGCAAACAGGTTAGTATATGCACCAACTGTTAGTAATATCACAGCAAACAAATGTTAATAATATCACAGCAAACAGGTTAGTATATGCACTAACTGTTAGTAATATCACAGCAAACAGGTTAGTATACGCACAACGTTTCGAGAGGTATTTTTCTCCCCTCTTCTTCAGGTGTTGCAGGCCTGGCCAGTGACAGTACTAGCATGGGATTCAAACCTGGGTCCTTAGATTCTTGATTATTGAAATTTAAGGTAACGCTCTAACCAACTGAGCCATCCTGCCAAAGGCAACAGTATGTAGTAATTTCATATACTTATCTATGAGGTTCCTCCTGATTTCTCCACTTTTTCCTCAGAGCAAAGTTGATTAGTGATTTCCATACATTATGTATAGTCACACTAGGTTGGCTTATGGGATCTCATTTTTACCCAATTTAAAAAAAAGAAACAGAACGAAAACAAAATCTAATCAATCATACATAAATTAATTTGTTTTTTTAGTTATCACAGATGTTTATATGGGGGAGGGGGTAGAATTAAATTTTTTATTACTTTTCTAAAAAAAAATCAGAATTAAAAAAAAAAGTTTTTTATTATACAAACTCCATAAAATTATATATATATAATTTCATTTTATATATTTAACGTTCTTGTTCTGATCAGTTATAACAATTATGCTCATCTAAAGCAAAGCAGTTTACATCTTTAAGAAAATTTATCTATTGACTTCTGTTGGTCCGCAAAACCTTATTCTTATTTTTGCGGGCCGCGAAACCTTATCTTTATTTTTACCGGTCTGCAGGTGTGAAAAGGTTGAAGACCACTGCTCTACAATAATATTATATGTACTCCCTTATTATATAATTTTTCATTCATTTTTAATTCACTAGTTATGGACTAAATTTATGGGAGTTTTATAGGGAGATATATATATAATTAAATTGAAAACTCAGGTTCAATTATTTACAGAAGACATTACAGCAATTTAGAGATTGATAATATAATGAAGATTTTCTCAGTTATAAAATAAAAATAAAAATGCATATTATTTTCTGCAAACTCATTATTGCTTGTCACTCAACAGTTTTTCATTAATCTTGGGAAAGATGAATATGATTTCATTGAAACATTGGCAATCTAACTTTGTGAAACAATTTTCTATTTTGATGAATGAAGTTTTTTTGGAAATATTAGAAACTTTACATAGTTTTTTTCTTTTTTTGTTTGTTAATTAATACATGAAAAGACATACAAAACATTTTTATATTCATCTTATAACCATGAAAATTTTCATTAATATATAACAGCTTGACTAGTTTATTTACTATTTATCTATTTATTCTTTTTTGCCCACCTATCTTATACCAATTATTTATATCCATTTATTCTTTTATCTATTTATCTACATTCATATGTCCATTTGTCTTTCTAATTGTCTGCTTGTCTATCTATCTATCCATCTATCTATTATTTATTTATTCAACTATTCATTTATATGCATCTGTCAAAACTATGTGTGGACGACACTCATATTATTTTAGCATAAAAAATGCAATGGACTATCATTCTTAAGGTTTTCATGGTTTATGTTTTCATTATGATCTTATGTTTGTGTTGTTTATAGATACCTCCCGGAGATAGTATTTTTATCTAAATTTCATATATATTAAGCCATACATGCATACATATATAATAGCAAATTATATAACATTACAAAACTAGCCAAAAAACAAAATTTTACTAAAATTCTCTCATAATCATGGATTTATACCCTTTAAGTAAAATTCAACACTTGGGAAGGTCTATTTGTTAATAGACCAAAACATGATTATGATAAAATTTTAGTAATTTTTTTTTTTTTGACTAGTTTTGAAATGTTATTTTTTTCCTGAAGGTTGTGATAATAGTGTTTTAGATGTGATAATATGTTGGACTATTTCCATCATCTATCATTAAATATTAAATATCTAAAAAAAAATATAAATTATATTTAAATTTTTCCAAATATAAACAATTGTTAGTAATGACACACAAAAACAACACAGGTTAGTAGTATTCTTCACCCTATTTCAAGTGTTGCTGGTCTCACCAGTGACAGTACTAGTATAGGAGTTGAATTTATACTTTTAGATTCTGGAATATTAAGTTTTAAAGCAATGCACTAACCAACTGAGGCAGTCTTTCTAACATATCACATTTATATGATTTCTTATTTTTTTATCATTGCCACTATAGTGTTAGGCAGTATTTAATTATATATATGTAAACGTAATTACTTAACGATATATCTGTCTTTACCAATGGGCAATACTGTATTCCATTTAATTCTAGAATAAATGAATATTTAGGCTTTATATATATATATATACACTTTCTGCATTTGACGAATATAGTGAATATTTTTTTAACAAAGACTAGGGGTTTCATTGTCATGAAAAACTCTTTCATGCTTTTTCTGTTATACAGTATTCATAATTGTATATCACTATATCTACCAAAAAAAAAAGAACTTTTATTGAATTTTGATTAGTCCTTTTGTTCTATGTTCATTTGATATAATTATTACATCAAACATTTTTTATATATGTATTATATTATACTGATAAAATATTAAAAATAATTTGCATATTCCAAAAATGTGCTACAAAAAGCCATATTTTAAAAATATATTTAAAACTTCCCATTTTTAAAATCTCCACTATCCATACATTCTTTTTAAAACATGCTGATTCAGGATTCTTCTGTTGGTCAAGGTCTCCTTTTCAAACATGTCTTCAGTATTTATCAATACCAAATCATTGCAATTTGGTTTACAAATATTTAATATTCTGTACTCACATTTGTGACACCCATCACTTTAGATCATCAATCATTTATTTAACCAGATATTATTTCTAGCACGCATATATATTAATCCCAGTTAAAGATTACATATTTTTACCAATTTTTTTTAAAATCATAGATAAAAGTACAAATTAAGAATATATATATATATATTCAATGACAAAAAAAAAATTACTACATGAATTATAAATTACTATTAAAAGTTTTCAATATACATATATATTTGAAATTTGAATTTGATTTAGTAAATATAATTTCTCATATGTTTGCTTCTATGGGGTAATTAAAGATTCTTTTCTTTTTTTAAAAGACTATCTAAAGAATTGGTATTCATTTTTTTAAAAATACCATTTGATTTTATATAAAGCATTTAATCAGAAAGTATTTGAACCCAGCTTTCAAGCTAGCTAGCTTCAATTATCACTCCATTTTATACAACCGATACACATGACGACACATGCGGAAAAGGTAAATGATCTCCAATATATGTGCTGAACTGGCACTCAACAATTGATCCGGATCATCTTCCCCCACACATATTTATAATCAGTTCTCGGTTTATATTAAGATAGCAAAGCTTCAGACTTTAATGGACACGCATCAGTCTTCTCTACTCACCAACTCTTTAGCCACCAATATTATTGAAAGTCCGATGAATGCATGTTCCAAGCCTTTATTTTCTAATTTTGTTGTCATATCCATGTTGCATAAGTCAATCTGACTTCTCATCCATAAGACCTCAAGACCATTTAAATAAGCAGAAGAGGAATGGATAATAATATAGATGACTGAAGAGTTGGAGAATGGAGAAGATTGAAGCCTGTTTATTAAAGTTTGAAGATTTGCTATCCTAATATAAAAGCGAGCCTTGATTATATATATATTTGTGGGAGATAATGATCCAAATCAATTGATGAATGCCGGTTCAGCAAAAAAAATTGTTTATTGGAGAACATTTATCTTTTTCACATGTATGTGGGCATGTGTAGCGGTTGTATAACATGGAGTGGTTGATTGAAAGGAGCTTAAATGTCTGGGTTCAAATCCTCTCTAATTGCTCTAGTTTATATATATATATATACTTGTATTTAAAGTATAAAGCATTTAATATTATCACATCACTTTTTAAATATCAATAAAAGTTTTTTTTAAACATAGATGTAATATTATTTGGGATATTTAAATCTTAGAGTTAATAAATAATGGTTTATTGATTGTTCTGAAAGAACGGAGCCACATAATCATTTTCTATTTTTATTAATGGATAGATTTATTATTAAAAATTCATGTCTATTCATTCTAAATATCTATATATATTTTGAAAGCTTTACTAGATAATAATTAAAATACAAGGTTGTTTTAACTTTATTTTTAGATTTCAATTCAATATAAAACTTTTTAGAAAGTTTTTGATAAATTTTATCTGTCTGTAATATTTGTTCGTTATTGCTACTAATAGAATAAAGTTGTCAAGCGCTGTTAGCCGAGAGGTCATCGCGGCTGCCTTGCATGCAAGTAGTTGTTTGCAGACGGTTGTGGGTTCGCGTCCCGGTCGGTGCTATGACATATGAGAAAAAAAAAAGTTCTGCTTGCATAATTTAACCACTTATTTTAATCCAATTTCTCATTGTAATTTTGTTTTTTTAAAAATTGTATATGTTTAATGTTTTGTATAATTTATTTACGTAGTACTATTGATGATTTTTAATACAGGTCAAATGCTCCTAATAGGACTAAAAACCTTCTGTATTGTTACACATTTTCGAATCATACGTAAACCAAATATAAGTTTATGTGAAATAGTATTAAATAGTTTTATAATAATGAAGTTGATGTATTTTAAATATGTTTTACGGTAGTGTTTTTTAACTCCAGCCATATGCTAGTTAGTTTTTAATAATTGGCTTACAAAATGAAACACAAACAAAAAGTGATATATATATATCGGCAGCAGCTATTTACTAACGAGTATGGCTATTTTAATTTTAGAAAAAAAACAACAACAAACCAGAAAGACAAATAATAATAATCTGTCAAGCTTTGGTGACCTAGCGGTTAGCATAACTGCCTTCCAAGCAGCTGGCCCGGGTTCGCGTCCCGGTCAACGCTTTGATATATATAAAAAATAATAATCTATTAAACCATAAACATGTCCACACTTAGAACATGTTAATCCATTAGTCCACTTATTGCTATTTAATAATATTGTATTTTAACCATTTTTGCAATAACCTTTTTTCTTCTTCTGATAGACTTTAATCAATACCTTATCAAATTATAATTTTGAATTCTTTAAGCACTCATATTATTAATTGAAACAGTTGATATTATATTTCTTTAAAAGATCTGAGATAATTTTTATAATGTAAATGTGGTCTGCTTTTCCCATGAAAACCATGCTCCACTTCATTATAAAATTTTTTTTAAAAAAAATTTGTATTGTTCATTTATTTCACATGCTTTATCCTTGGAAAATGAAAATTAACAATAGTGGATTCTATGGTATTACATTCAGTTAATTGGTCACATGATCTTGTCATTGTGTTTTTAGTATTATATGTGTATATATAAGTATTTTATTAATTTGCAAAAACATTCAAATGTTATTTTTATGTTGCATTTTTAATTTAATATAGCCAAAGCATTTTAATATATTTTTTTATTTAAAGAAGTTTTATATTTATTGCCAATAGAAAACAATACTTTAATAAAGATCTGAGATATGGATCTATACCTCAATTTATTTTCCCCTAAAATTAAAAATCAGATTTCTTATTAATGTTGATAAATTTATTAGGGAAACTTATATCAAGGTATTGTACTATAATGTTAAATTATTCTCTATTTCATATATTTTAATTGCATTAAATTGAAGACTTCATTTCCACATTGTTGATTGCATTAGTGCTAACTATGTATTAGATTTTAAATAGTTCAGGAATTAAAACACTTTTAGACTTTAATTGACAACGAGAATCATTCAAATCATTTTTTTTAAAATACCATTTAAATGATGGGGTGATACAATAAATCTGCTTTAATTAGCTCTCTTGGAGTAACTGACATTTGATAGTCCTTAAGTTTCAACAATTTTTCTTTCCTCTCTTACTTTCTTATTTAAAAGTATTGGTAGCATTTATAGACCAATACCTGACTAGTTATCTGGTGAACTGTAGGCTGGCTACATAGGAAAGAAGTGTAAACACTCTTAGAAATTCTCACACAAAAAACATCCAAGGATTCTTAATTTCTTGGTATTAATATCAAAAGTATTTATATTCAATATTATACCATAATTGGCTCTTATGATTTTATATATGTACTAGCTCTCTAAATTTTTGTGAAATTCATTTTCTCTAAGTAAAAATAATTTTTTAAAAGTCACTACAATTTATATGATTTGATAATTCTTTTTGTGTTATAAATATATTTACGTTTTGTAGGAATTTAGACTTTAAGTCTTTGTTACTATACTGTTTAGAGTCATTGTTATGGGTGTTTTAAAGATATTATGAAAATACCTTACTTGAATACAGATAATATAATATATTTTAATTGGAATATAATTATTTAATAATGCTAAAAATATATACTTTATTTAACTGTACCTATTTATTACTTTTTTCATAAACATATGACATACTACTTTGACCAGGTTTACACATGAACTAAACAAGAAGTAAATTTTATCATTTTATAATGTTCCTATAAACATCAAAACTCAGCAAAATTTATGGTAGAGCTATAGAAAAAAATGGCAGATTAAATTGTATTAATCTTTTAATTGTTGATTTCAGACTCTAACAGGAGTAGTCTGTCTGTTTCACTTTGATTTAATTCTATTATGGACTAGTGTTATTTCAGCAATAATAACTTACTGAGTCTGCTGTTCAGCTGATGGCAGATCTAACCAAGGAAATGGCAAAATTTTTATTCACTTCCATATAGCATAGCACTATGGTAGCTTTTTATACTATGCATGTCAAGAAATATGATAAAATTTAATTTAATTTGCAAGCTTATTTTTACATTTGGGAATATATTTTCATTTATGTTAATGATTTTTTCATCAATAAACATATAATTAATTTTATATGTAGTATATTTTTAAAAAAATACAAAACAACCTACATGACAGGGGGGGGGGGGAATTAGAAGTAATTTGGAGACTGAAATGTAAGTTTTTTTTCCTTTTCATTATAACTTATTTCACTTTTTAAATACATTTATTAACTTTTCAAACATTAATTATTACAGAAAATATTTTTGTTTTCTTAAAGAATTTAAACTGAAGGCTATATATACACACAAAATTAAAAGTAATATTTTAAGCCTTATCTTAATTAGATTTAATCTGTTATGAAATGCTAAGAGACTAATCATCAAAAATGAAAAGTTTTTGCCAATGCTTTTATGTTTGATTTTAAAAAGTTACATATGTGTGTCTGTATGATACCTTATCTTACAGATAGAATGATTATAACCATGAATTGTAACCTTCTAATTGATGCTCAACGTGCCATGTCTGGTATTCAAACACCACATGACTTCCTGACAAGTTAATCTTTTTATTATTTTTTTAATGAAGAGCTTTATTTGTATTGTTAGGGTATATGATTACTTTGCCTTTGACTAGGAGTTTGAATCCTGACCTGGTGAATCTTGAATTTTTTTTTTCAAATAACAAATAATCTTAAAAAAACTAGTTATTTATCCAAAAGTGGTTAGCATTTAATATCTAGTTAGTCTTAATCATATGATAAAGCATTCATTTGCATTAATAAGCTAAAGTGATGAGACATCATTTAAAAAATGTTTAAACATGGGTTTGAAATATGTTAAAGCTTCCACTATTAATGGAGGTCACATTGTTTTTCTATAGGCATTGGACTAATGATTATCTATATCTGTTGCACATACCAACATATGAAATCTATGTTTGGAAGCAGAATATAATTAAATAAAATGCATTTTTTGGCAACTCTAATTCTTGAATTGGCAAAAATATTTTCTTTGTTTGCTGATTTTTGTAATCTTTTCATATTTGGATTTAGTGTTCAACTGTTATTCTGTATAATAACATAATAAATTGGACTTGATGCATTAGTATAATATAAGATTCTAATAAAGTATTTTATTCAAACTTGGAAAATTTAGAAAAAAAATAATTAAAGTAAAATATATAATGAGAACAATAATGGAATTATTTCTCATTAGATAGCATAAAGGAAAACCAGCATATTTCTTGGGAAAATCTTTGTTGAATCAACTTTGAATTAATATAAAGCCATCATAAAGCTATCAAATTCTGTTTGGAAATTTAAAATTGCATATATATTTTTTTAAATATTACAATTATTACAGACTATTGTATTAAAAGATATTTTTAAAAGCTGTTAACAATCATACTATTGTAAATTTCCTAGTTATGAGTGAATTTATTAACTAATATTTTTTAAATAAAACATATTCAAACATAAGTGTGTTACTGTATATTTTTTCTTTTAAATAATTATTATACAAATATTATGTAAAAATAATCATAAATATTTAAATAATCTAGGCAAAAAGTTCATTTTTTTGGCAATTTCCATTAGACAATCTCATAAATGACCTTGAAGCCAAGAACAAGTTTTGTAGCACTAGATTATTTTGAAGTTTCAAATAGCTATAGAATATGAACTACATCAGTTTTTTTTTAATTAATAAATTATTATTATTTTGATTTTACTTTCAACTATCAATATCAATAATTATGCACTTTTAACGCTTGTTAAATAAGTTATATTTATTAATAATTTATTTAAAGCTTATCACTTTCAAAGCTCCATGGCTTCATACTCATAGCTGCATGCAGTTGATAGTGATGGGGGGTATTCAAATTTATGTTAATTAGTTAGATGTTTCAGTATTTTATTTAAATATTGTTTGAATTAGTTTGTCCATCTTTTTGAAATGGTGAAACAGGTGTCTTTTCTATTAATTGATTGGGTGTCATTATTTATGAAATATGCCTTCTTTATTTTGTGCCTATGGCCATTTCTCTCTTTGCACACTATTCTGGGGTTGGTGGGTTCAAATCTGTGTCCAGTAGTTTTTTCATATTCCAAGAATGCTGATGTAGACTAACAAATAAATGCAAAACTATCAAAATAGCATTACAGGTAGCTACAGAAGAACAAAGGAAAGCTGAAGGACCATCAGCATTTCTTTTTTAAATATTTTCAAACAACCTATTTTGTAGTTATTTATAGTAGTGTGAAAGTACAATGTGGCTATCTGGACTTCCTAGTAAAAATCAACTTGGATTCACTCCAGATGTACTGGTTCCTGCACTACAGGAGATTCTGTAAGAACATAGATCCTATGTGTCACAACTGCCACAGAACCTCTGAAACCTTTGACCACATGATAAATGATTGCCTGGCATATGACAAAAAACATTCATTTCTCACAACTGCCACATTTCCCTGAACAAAATATTAGATATCAAGAGCTGCTTCCTGTCTAGGGATTGTTTCATCTCAAGACTTTTGACCTTCATCACTTATGCCACCTGGATGGCCAGATGTCAAAACAAGTTCATCATTCCTCATCCCAAGCCTGAAGACATATTCATTTCTAAGTTGAAGGAATTTTGCCATAAGGACAGTATCATCTCATTCAGATTTTTATTTGACAACACGTGGAGCCTGATTAAGCTAGATTAAACAACACATGTAGCACATCAGACCATCTGGTTGCCCGAGCAACATGGATTACTTTTATTTTATTTACAATTATATCATTCTTAAATATGTACTTCAATAAAGTTATATATACAATGTGGCTATAAATTTGTTGATTAGAAACAAGTTTTAATTATAACTCACTTGCTTAAAATCGGATCCAGAACTTGCACTAAACCCAGTCATTTTTTATGATTGCTAGTTACTTATTTTGTTTTTAATAATAGGACTTTGTCTAGAAGATTTACAATGGTCATTTATTCTGTCCAATTTTTTGGATTTTCTAATTTAAATTTACTTACAAAGTTAAAACAATAAGTTTAAGATATTATTTCTTATAAATATAAATTTCCAAGGTGGCATTTCAGAATAATATTTAATATATTTTATTTTTTGGCTGTATTAACTTTTTTTTAATTAAAGAAAAATAAAGATAATGCCTTAATTAATAATTTATGCTACCATGTGATCATGTTCCTTAATAATATAAAATCTTATTAACATTTATGATGTATATCACTTTGAATAAATTTTGTTACAGTGGCATTAATGATTTGGTCATATTTTCCTATTGCCTATTTATTTGCCTTCGAGCAGAAAACTTTAAATGTTATTTATATTGTACAATGGTCATTTATGCTGTCCAATTTTTTGGATTTTCTAATTTAAATTTACTTACAAAGTTAAAACAATAAGTTTAAGATATTATTTCTTATAAATATAAATTTCCAAGGTGGCATTTCAGAATAATATTTAATATTTTTTATTTTTTGGCTGTATTAACTTTTTTTTAATTAAAGTGCTCCTTAATAATATAAAATCTTATTAACATTTATGATGTATATCACTTTGAATAAATTTTGTTACAGTGGCATTAATGATTTGGTCATATTTTCCTATTGCCTATTTATTTGCCTTCGAGCAGAAAACTTTAAATGTTATTTATATTGTAACAATCCGGAGAAGGTAGACTAAAGGTATCTGCACTACAGGGCGCCATCTAGGCATTTGAACCTAGAAACATTTATAAAGTAGGCAGATACGTAAGTCAAAAAAAAATTTTTTTTTTTTAAATTTTGATTCCGGTCGTTAGCCCAAGTCACTAGTTCAGGGAGTAGCAGAGATTTAGTAATATAATATCTTATCTAATTATATTTCAATATTAAAAAATAAATAAAATAAGCCACTGCCAGTAATTAACATACAAACATTTATTAACACTCATATATAAGATTTAAAATTATTTTAACATCAGTTTACCTTTTAAAATTTAACTTACATTTTTAACTTTGATTTTAATTTACATTTTAATTTTTACAACTTTACATTTTAATCTTTTATAAGTTCACACAGAGGAGTTTATAAAAGTTTGTTTTAAAATGTTGAGTATAGATCGGTTACATAGATTACAATGGTTAAAAACATTTCAAAATAAACATAAACAATCAAAATATAAAATCATTGATACCGACAGTTGCAGAGGGAAATTTATAAGTAACCCAATAGTATTCACTATAAGATACTTGCATTGCCACCAATAACTTTAAAGACATCCGAATAAATACATTATAGATACTCACCGTAAGGTATCATTATTTATCGAATGTCTATATATTTTGATCAAATATGAAAACCCAAAACATACTTAACCGATAACCAATCCATGCAAGCATCTATAAACAACTTAAATTTAATGCATTTTTATTTAGGGTCAAGTATGAATAGACTACATAGATTTGCATTTGAAAATAAAATATTCTATCACTATTTAACCTTAGGCTAAAATTCACAGTCAAACTGGCATCAATTCATCTGATATATCGATGTATTCAATGTAATACGGAATACGGCAGCACCAAAAAGATTAAGAGAAGACATTAACTCTCGTCAGATAGAAATATTACATCTATCTAACGAGAAGAACAATAAAAAACAACTCCATAGAAAGGAACTGCATTCTCCGTCTTATAATTCCTTCCATAGGCAAACGGGTGAGTATGGCGTATATATAAACGATTCTGCCAGTAGCGAATCTCCCGACTACATCTACTAACTACATCAATATATCCAATCCATTGACCCAATTTAACAATGACACAAATAATCTAAGATTACCCTCCCCTAATATAACTTTACAAATCTATACAGCCATTCACGCCCGACTTAAGTTTAACATTGATTTATTTTAATTTATCGGAAAACAGAAATCATAAATAAACTTAAAGAACAAAATTAAATAAATGGAAATGATTTTAAATAAATAAATAAAAAATACATCAAATAACATTATTAATAAAGAATTTAGTTTGGTCAGATAGGATTCTATTCATTATTTACTAAAAAGTTTTAAAATTTAGAATTCTTGTTGTTTCAAGAGAATATAAAGTTCTTACGATTTTTAAAATGTCCAACTTTATCCATTGCTTGCCATGAACATGAATTCCCACTCCATCCTAAAGAGGTTGATATTCTGAAGGCCGATTTATTTATCCATCTGGAGATTTTTGCTTTAACTAGTCCTCAATGTAGAAAACGATAGTTCATTTCTCTTTCTTTCTTAGCAGAACTGAAGGGATTGAAGAGTGCATCTTTTCAATCCCTTCTCCTTCACTTCAGCACTAACACATATCTGTCACAGTGTAAATAACCTATCATAATTAATAATTTCCAAACTTGTCTTTATATATTAATTTGAAGGATTGAATTTACATTGCGTCATCGATGAGATGGTCTTTTCGCTGAGGTCCGATTCCATTGCTTTTCTCTTCATTGGCTATTAGTTTCTATTGTTTTCCTATCTGACCGATGCTTTTACATTTAAATGCCCAAGGCTAGTTTACATTTAATTAATTAAAACAATCATTTCCATTTCTGATTAATTAATATGTTTTCCAAGATTAAAGATATATTTTTATCTCTAAATCTTTTTAAGTTTTTGTTTTTAAAATACCTTTCTATTTTTAATAAAGTTTTATTTTAATAATTTTTTTTTTATCTGTGTGATTTATATATACGAGTTTAAGATGATATTTAATTTCTATTTTTAATTCTTAAAGAAAATTTTTAAATGCGAACTTCTTATTTTAACTTCATGTTTAATAATAAAAAAACAATGTAACGTCGGCTGTGCTCGTTACAATATATAAGGTCATTTGATATATATATATTATCATTATTTTTATCACTTCTTATAGTTTTTTTTTAAAGTCTCTTTCATTGTTACACTATCACCATGGACATATCTATTGCATTTGTTACTTTCATTCTTAATAATTATCTATTCTGTACTGAAAGGAAAGTAGTTTTTGCAATTCACAGTTCTCTTTTCCCCATCATTCCAGCAAACTTTTTTATTTCATTCATCCTATGTCACATCTGGTCTTCTATGCTTTTTAAGTCTCTGAAATTCATTTTTAGACTTGCACTTTCCATCTATTATTATATCTTTTAGCAACATACACAGATCAACTCCATTTCAGTGTGTTAATTCATTTAATAACGTTCGTGATAATCTTTTTTCATTCTCCCATGTGTCTTTCATTATTCTCAGTAGACATTTCTGTGGTTTATTGATTGGTATAATACTGAATAATATTTCTGTAGGTGTAATTTTCACTACACTATTCTATGTTTATGATTACATCATCCCACAAGGTGTTAAAAGCCAATAGAAACCATTCCCTACCTTACATGAGAGTTGTGTAGTGAAAATTACCTACCCTACAGAAATATTACTCATTACTGGATAATCTCTAATCTAATGAATGACTAATAAAAATTATTAATATATTTTATATAGCCTTTTTATGGTCCATGTTTCACATTCATATGTAAAAACTAGCAAACACATCTACTACAAACATGCTTTCCATACCTTACCTTCCATATTTCATATATATAGAAGGAAATGTTATTATGTTTCTTCATTAAATATATTATTTAGTATCTTAAAATATAAAAAATACGATGTTTTAGGATTAATCACGATTTAGGAGAAAATGAAATTTAAATCATTTTTTATAATTTTTAACTTTAATTACTGTTACTAAAAAAAAGAGAGAGACAGAAGAGAAATTGACATTGGGGATCTTCAATAATTTTCTAAAACAGATATTGTTAGATTTTTATTATTGCTTATAAAAGGATTGTAAATTAATCTAGACAGATCATCCATCTTATTATCTATAAAGTTTAACTTGAAGGAAAATCGAAATTGGAACTAATTTTATTTTGTTGAATCTGTTTAAGACTTATAAATACTGTACTTGTTTCAAGTAAATCTGAAGACTGTAATTTAACCTTTGTTTATTTTCTTGAATGACTGCTAATGCATTCACCTTGTTTCTTTTAGTTTAAAAGTTTTTGTAACCAATTCTTAAAATAAAAAAATGAGATATTTATTGTTTCTGTGAGCTTTGTTAATACCGTCGTTTCTTTTATAATGTTGCGTCTGCGTTATTTTGTCTTTTTTTTTTTTACAATAAGTTAGAGCCATCATAATTAACGATAAAGTTTGTTGATCTGAATTAGATGCTAAATAAATTGTAATATTAACAGCTGTAAAGTGATTCGTACATTATTGAAGATTGCTTTCACTTTTAGTGCTCAAATGTCACATGACTATTGTTTTTTAAAATTTGGTTTATTTTTCAGCAGTTCTTAAGTACTCTGAGCATTGAAAGTGACAAAACTGTGCTATTATCTGTGGGCCTTGAATTTTTCAATTTGCCACTCTACCACTAACAATGCAAGGCTTATCTAAATAAATAATAAACTATTATTAATTACACTGGTCTGTGTGATTTATCACAATGCTAGGGTGATGAACTCAAAACATGATTTCAGAATCATTTCTCATCTGAATAATATAATTAAAAGATTAAAACACTATTGCAATTGAACTGTTTAACACTGAATCTGACTTTAGGATGTTTAAACATCATGCAGTCTTTAAAAAATATATTTAAAAATGATCTAGTAGTAATAGTAGTAGCAGCTGTGGCAGTGTTTAGTTACTCAACTTTATCTTCTGCTAGAAAACTTAATATATACATAACATAACATAGATAAGTTCTAAGATATATGTGAATATAAATGCATCTTTTTATTTCCTGTTTCGATTGATTGTCTTTGGTTTAAAACTATTTACAAAATTAACAATAAGTATCTCATACCATTACAAATAGTATTTTTATTGTTTGATCTCAAATATGCAAGGTTATTAGTTTTTTTCTATACATTATTTGAATTAAAACAATTTTTTTGTTTGACATCACTATTCCACTCAATCTTCAACTATGTTTTTCTTTGGTTCCCTCAAGAAATTAAAGCTTTTAAAAAGTAGAATGGCATATTCAAGTGCAAGCCGCAAATTACTTATTGACAATGTTTTTGAGCTATTTGTGCATTTTCTCAGCATGCCAAACTTTTCACTGGAATGAAATTAAACATGGAATCCTTGAAAGATGAAGTTTTATAGAGAAAATTTGTTGCTCCATTTGAACAATTGCTTATAGGTTGTTTTTTATATTAAAGTTTCACTAACAGCTTAACTATAATTTTTATGTATAAACTGTTGTAAAACTGTATTTAAGAAGACTTTGTGTATATATATTAATTTTTGATCATCAATACTGTTATTTATAAAATCAAATAAAAATCAGATTGAAATAACATGATGTCAGGTACTTTACCATCTAATAGCACTTTCTAATTTTGTTTTATGTTTTAAATTTTATTTTTTTGTGCAAAAGAAAAAAAAAGTGAATGTTTTGTATTTGTTATAATAAATGTTTTTCTAAGACATATTTTCACTATTTTTAAGTAATCATTTTCTTTTAACACAAATGTAGAAACAATTTTTTTAAATAGTTTGCTGCAGGACAAAAATTCTTCTATCAGAAAAGGCTTTCCTCATTAGGGTTTCATATTGCCAGAAGTGAATATTTAAGATATTTTTAATTACTATATATCCATTTACCAACAAATATTGCAAGTTTAATTTGTTTATTTATGAGACAAATATCCTCAAGAAAAAATGACATCTAATTGGAATTTGAAAATATTTTGTCTGGATTCAAACCCAGGTTCTAGGATGATAAGTGAATATATTATACCACTGGAAAAAGCAAACTACTGTAAGTATACTTTTAATGTCCATTTTTTCAGTGATTATTTTTCTCTTTGTTTTAATTTTTCATTGAATTTTGTCTCTCTGATACGTATGCTGAAAGAAGCAAGAAGAGATTGAAAATGAAATATGTGAAGTGAGAGAACAGTCGGGTATCAGTGACATCATTAAAACAATTAAGAGACTAAAATGGAGCTGGATTGGACATATTGGTAAAAGAGATAATAATAAGAGAATAATTGAAGTTTTAAATTGTATCACAAAAGATTGTCAAAGATCTAGAAAAAGACCTTATGTGAAGTGAAAGCTGAAGTAAAAACGTTTGTTGTTGTGGTATGAAGAAGAGAAACTATGGATCCGATAAACCTGATTAACTTAGAGAGACTTTCATTCTGAAATAGATTTATTGTGACTAGAAACGATGATGATAAACAGGTTAATTTATTTTGTTCAAAATTAAAAAAATACTGCATATATACATATATTATTGATAAAAGGTGGTTGCCTTGACAACAGTTTGAAATTGTTGATTGTTATTGATATTGAGATTGTCTAAGTGTTAACTGGTTTTTAATGATATATATATATATGTATAGTTGTTCAATAGATTTGAACTTTTTTTTAAGTCTTTGTCTGTTGAATGGAAGTTTTAAAAGAAATTATAATTCAATTAACCAACTGTACTAATTTTGAAAATTATGGAAACTATGTTTTTAAAGTTTAATTGCCTTTTTGCTTTATATTTTAAAATGTTTTGGAAGTAAATATTTTTATCTCTATGAGCCAAGGGCTGCCTTAAAATGAAGATAGATAAGTAAACAAGTTGCCCATTAAACAGAAAAGCAAATGTTGAAGATGGTGTCAGCTGTGTTAAATGTAAAAGTAATCTTCATTTATAAAGATTTACCATTATATAATAATGGTAAATCTTTATAAAATTAAATTTTCAGTTTTCACAAGCGATTTGATTTAGAATATGGATAAAATGTTATAGATTAAACAAGCTTTTTTTTTTAGTAAAGTAGATATATATATATTTTAAAATGCATTTATGTGTCAAAATCTACCAATTATTTAAAAAAGAAAGAAATGTACTTTATTTTCATATAGCACCGTTGGAGGGTGGAACACAAACTAATACCGTGCTATCGGTTATATATATTACGTCAACTCATTCGACAGTCCAAATATAACTATTATAAAGAATAAACAATTTTATCAGGGGCAATAAATTGTGTGGCTTAGTTTATTTACAATATATTTTGTTGAATTGAAGCTTGTAAGTTTATATTAGAGAAACAATTTCCCCCCACCTTTTTTTTTTTTTTTTTGTAAATATGTTTAAACATTTACATAGTGTATATAATCCAGATTGATAGATGACTGTTGTAAAAAAATAACGATGATAAATATAATTTTTAAAGCAATATTAATGTAGGTAAATACTATTAACCTAAAATCTCTTGTGCCAGAGGTTTTTTAGATTTATTAACTTTTCACATTTCAAGAAGGATCTTTTATCCCGTCTATGCTCTGCTTAAGCAGAATGTATTTTTTTTTTCGTTAACTTTATAAATCGTTAAATAATAGATATATTTAGATTAATGACATTTTATCTATGTATTAATTTCAAATTGACAGTACTGTTTTGTGTGTGTGTGCGTGTGGCATATAGGCCAGGCCAAGAGTTTTTGGCAGCTTTTGTAGATTTGAGTCTTGGCATAATTTCATTAATTATTCTTTCTCTTCTCATTATCTCATTGTTTCTTGTCTATGCATGCCCTTTTTGTTTTTGCAACTACATTCTTGTGCACTGAATAACCTGCATACATAATATATCTGATTAAAATAGTAAATATTTTCTTTTAAATAACCGATCCTCACTGTAGGCCCAATGTGTGTATATTATGTTTTCAAGTTTCATTATCTGGACTTTTACATTTTTGTTACTAAACTACTGTGAAACTACATTTTAAAACTCTACAGTTATGTGGTTTTTATAAATCTAACTGAAAATCACAATGAACTAACATATGGCAGGTTGACTAAGCATTTAATAATCTAAAATTTTTGTTTTCTTTTTCCTAATTTTATTTATTTTTGAAAAAAAAAAAAGGGGGGGGGTTATTATAATAAATTTTATTATATAAGGGATTTGAATACAGACTTTCAAGCTTCCTTTAGTCATCCACTCTATCTCATACAATTGATACACATGACCACACAGATGTAAAAAAAATAAATGATCTCCCAAATTATTTTGCTTTATGATATTATAGAGAGACTCGATAGGGAATTTGAATAATGAGCAATTAGTGTCTGTGATAGCTAAGATTTGACTTTTGTCACTGTTATTATCTGCCAGTGATTTGAGCTGCTTAATTGGTATTGTTTGGTTAAATTGAGTCATCAGATTGTTGTATTCGTTTTCATTGAAGTTGGCAGTGGTGAATTTGTCAGATACAATATTAAATTGGGTGTTAGGTTGGCTGATGTCTTCAGGTTGGTCCATTAAATCAAGGTATATAGATTCTGGGGAATCAGCTGTAGCATAGTACTGCTCGCGCATTTGTTTATCCAGAGGAGGCGATAAGTTAGACATAGCATTTTTGTTTGAATTAATTTGTTGAGAAATGCCAATTTTTGCAATATTGGCATATGAAGGCTTCACTTGATGATTTGGTGTTAAATTGGACATCGAATGAGGGTTATTGTTGTTGAGTTGTGATGTAATTGGTAGAGTATCAAGTATAGAAGAGTCAATTGTTTTTTTCTCTTCTTTGTAGTGTATTAGGGGGCCTTGAGAAGTGTGCCTCTATTGGGAGGTTGTGTAGCTCTGGATGTTTTGAATTATTAGCGAATTATTAGTGATTGGTGTAATGCAAGTCAAATCATCTGTGAAACCTTCTTGATTTTGGATAGAACTAATGTTGTGGAAGGAGTCTTTAGTTTGTATATTATTATTTGTGAGTATTTGGGGAGTTTGGATGGTTTGAGATGGTTTCAGAGTCAGATTGAGTATCTACTTCTAACTCAAGAAGAGGATGTTTTACGCTAAAAAAAATTTCTTCTTGCCTTATTGCATATGGCTGGTTGAACACTGGTCTGGATTGCAATTTGATATTTTTTTTTGATTTTTGGAAATTGTTGGTTTTTTTTTTTTTGCTTAGATGTGATTGAGATATGTCATCACTACTGCCAAGTGAGCTTGATAGCTCAGAGGTGTCTAAGTAAGAGTTATCAAGTTGATTTTTATTTTTATTATTTAATATGTCTTTGTGGTTTGAAAAAGAATTAGATATAATTTGATTTGTAGGATGCTGTTGTAGTGTTAGTTCTTTATTATTATTTGTTTTATGAGATTTGAGAGGGTTTTGGTCAGATGAAACATTCATCTCTATATCTGTAGCATTATGGCTTAGGCTCTGGGATGATAAAGTGATGGTTTGAGTATTTTGTGATATTAGATTTGCTGAGGGAGAAAGATTTGAATTTGAAAAAAATGTTACTTCATTATGATAATCTGATGTGTTTATTGTTTGTTGTTGTAAATCGATTGAAGTGCTATCGGATGGAGGAATGTACAAGGTAGGTATTTCAACAGCAGCAGAGTTCACAATGTAATGATTAGCATTAGCAAATGTGTTGTCTACCATATCTTGGTTTTGTTCACTGTAATCATTGGGTAGAAATTTTTTGTCAATGAGCTGATCACTATTAAAATTTTCATTTTGGTTTTGAGAATTATTTGGGTAATCTTTTGATGCCTGGGATTCTTTAACATTATAATTTAGCCTTTGTGTTTGGTAATCTTGAATTTGATTATTAGTGTCATTATTTGATACGTTTGAATTAAGATTGGAATTGATTATTTGATCAGATTTGGTAGTATAATCTAAGTAACAATAATCGTTTTCATTTTCTGGGGATACCTGTAATTTTTTAAGCATGCATGTATCTAAAGCTACATTGTCAAAGGAATTATCATCATCGGACATTGTATTTTGTAAATTATTGCTTTTTTTTTAGAGATCAGAATATCTGTTTTGGATTTTAATGATTTATGCTGACCTTTACTTTTAGATTGAACAGATGATTTATTTTTAGACATTTTAAAACTATTTTTACGTTCACTAATGGCCGCTTTTGTAAGCGGTTCATTTTCTTTTGAATACTTAGGAATTAAGGACTTATTCCTCAAATCCATTCAAAGAAATAATAAGATAAGATCTTATTCATAAGGCTTTGTGATAGCAGGTGAAGATTATTTCAGTTTTTATTTATTTTCTTAAATAATTTAGGACACAATTTTTTTCATTCCTTTTGTTATGTTAAAAAGTGATTTTAGTAAAACATTTTCTGAGAAAGAGTAGCATTTGAATTGAGGCTATATGCATATGAAAATTAAATTTTGCAAGATTGCATCACTATAGTTAGACAATTTTAACTATGTAGATCATATGATCACTATGTTCTATGCTTACACAAGCTGTTATTAACAGTAGCAAACTCTCTATATAGTAGAGCCATCTAGTGCAAGCCTTAGTAATGCATGGATGTAGCAAGGTTTGTGCATAAAATCCCCATCTAATGTCTTAGATCTAGGTGCAGGGCTCTCAGATCCACAGCTCCTCACTGATAAAAGCCACTAGCTAGAAACTAGTCTGGGGATATTGGATGAGAAGGCACTAAATAGGGATTTTGTGTACAAACCTTCCTGCAGCCATTGATTACTTAGACTTGCACTGAGTGACACTACTGTAGGAGAGTTTATTACTGTTAATATCATTTATTAAACATGTTAAATAGATTGTATATAGGATGGCTATCTATAATGAAAAATCCTAAATCTTAGAACTTGAGAAAATTTTCATAACTTTCTAGTATTAAATCAAAATGTAGACAAGCAAGTGGATGCATTGTAGAAGTTTAAACTACACCAAATATAACTTTTAATGCCCCCCCCCCCACCATTGATTCCATTTGTCTTTTTTAAATGCATGGGCAGCAGTTTTTGTATTTTTTAAAATTATAAATATTCATTAATGAATATTTACTAAGGCTGTAACCTTAGGAATAAGCGTCTGAAAAATTCGAAGGTAGGGACGCTTATTCCTAAGGTCACAACCTTAGTAAATATTACTTAATATAATAATGTGCGTTTACTAAAATTTATAATTATATTCATTAATGATGAATTTCTTTTAAAAAATGAAGTTTTGAGAAATATTATTTTTTTATATATTTATTTGCATGTATTATTTATATTTTAGTGTGTTTTATTTATTTATTTTTAAAAATTTATTTGTAATAAACATCAAAATAAATTTATTTTTGTATTAAATATTGTCATTTGTGTGTATTGATGGGTTGATCTAATATGCATAAATACTTTTTTAAGTAAATTACTTAAACAATAAACATATTTTAAGAAATAAAAAAAAAGAGTCATACAATTTATATATTAATAAAAAATAAGAGCACTCTTATATGGCTATTGATAATATAAATATGGCAAATTATATATTATTTACATTGTTTTAAATATGGTGTAAACACATTATTTTGCCAAATTATTTAGTTAATAATGACATAAATTTAAGTACTGTCTACTATAAAAAAACATTTGTTTTGGCTTTTTTTTTTTGCCAAATAAGAATATTAATCAGAATGTCTGTAATTAAGTCAAATATAGCCAACAACAATAACAAAAAATTGAGTCAAGCAACAATTTTTATCATGTGACTTACTCACTTATTTTGTTCTTAAGAATTTTGAGTATTCCTTTAGGAAAAAAAAACAGGCTTATTATAAATAGCACTCGGGTAGAGGGATCCTCTTGTTCCATTGTCTTGCAAAATAGAATTTGTGTCTATCATTTCAGTATTTATTGAAAAAAAAAAAAGAATAGTTTGGTCAAGATAATTTATTTTTACCTTTTAACATTCCAGGAATTAAATTATTTAATGGTTTATTAACAGGAAACTTAAAAATTAAAAAAAAAAATTACATTATTTTTTTTTTATTATAATATTTTAGTAATATTTTACATTATTGTTGTAATTGTGGTTTTTGTTGAATGTTAACTTACATTTTTTCTGCTTCTGAATTGTATAGACCTGAAAACAAAATGGTTTATTTTCATTCTAGAAGTATTAATATTTGTATTATATTAGATTAAACAATTCAAAACAAAACAACACTCTCCATATAGTAGTGCCATCTTGTGCTAACAAGAGCAGTGATCATGTGATTATATTAGATGTAAGCTCTGAAAAGTGACAAAAAAGTCAATTAGTTTAGTTAGTCACTAAATATGAAATATGACCTAATATTTATCATTTGCTGAACTCATTGCATCAAATTACTTATTTTAAAAAACATGTTTTAAAATCTTGTGTGCTAGACTTATATGTATTTCTGTGTTGATGTTATAATAGTGAATAGAACTGATTTCCTATCAGATAACACCATCTCCAACCTGTGTGTTTTAGTTTAATGGTAGAATCGTGGACTTGATAGATAATCATTTATGAATTGCAACTTATCTCTGACATTTCTGTAGCTCATATATTTAAGCCTTTTCAAATGAATTAGAGGAACATAAAAAACTCCACTTTTAATAATGTCAAATAAATACTGTAAAGTATAAACTGTAAAAAAGAGTACCATGGAAGAATTGTAACATTATAGGCTTTCTATAAATAGAAATTACTTTCAGTACCAAAAGCAGTAGTTTTTGATAATGTGAAGTTAATGAAATCTTGTATTTAGCCAAATTCCCTTCATGGAGTAGAGACATAGACTCTTTCAATTAAAGATATTACTCATCTGTGCCTGATACTGTTTGTTCGATTTTGTTTACAATGGTCTCCCAAATAGATATAACTTCATATTAGTCATTCATATATAATTTGATCCAATATAATGATCTGTTATTAATAATAATAAATCTATAATTTAATTTTCATTTTTGTTTTTAGATGGCAGCACACACACAGGCTAAGCTCTAATTTTAGGTACTCATGGCACAATGTTATATATAGGAATCTTTTATCTTTTAATTAATTAAGATGATGTTTACATATTTATTTTAATTTTTTAACAGAAAATTCTTGCAATTTGTTATCATAGTACTACACTTTGCAAATATTACCCTTTGATATTATGTCATGACATTAGATAAACAAAAACCAAAAATAATGATGCGATTGAATGAAGTATGAGGCCATTTTAATGATTTTATATTTTTAATTTAATTTTGTCTATAGATGGCAGTAGTAATTAAAAAAAATAAAAGATCTAAAGCTTTGGTTCACGATCTAGAAATTTGATGTACAGGGGTTATGTTGTACTATTAAGAAAAGAGGTGCTATTTCGAATTAATAGAATATTGAATTGCCTGGATATACACTAGAACATACTCATAGAGATAATGTAAGAAAAAATAATTGGCAATGAAGCAAGAGAGAAATTTCATGTCCAAAACAAATAAAAGTTGAAGATTATAAAGCATTCTTGTTACAACTTTTAACCTGTCTGTGGATTGAAGAAGTGAAATGATTAATAACAGCATTGATTCATTTTCTTATTCTTAATTAGAAAATAATGGGGATATATTGCTAAATCTAATTGTGTGTATCCTGAGTTTTGTCTTCTTTTTCACTATTTTTTTTTTTTGAGAAATATTGTGAGATCTTTGTCTTGAAGAGGATTATTTTAAACTATTTTTTTCTCTTCCTTCCTATCTTTCTTTACCTCTTTTTCTGTACCCCTATATTTTTATATTACATCTGTATCATATACTATATGTACAGAAAATAATTACAAGAAATGTGAAAATATTTTTCAATCAAATTTTATTGAAATTGCATAGAAAATTCAATTTCAAAACATATAAATAAGTTTTTAAAAATCATTAATCTCCATTATTATTTCTTTCTTTTTTTTTTTAAATAATAAATTCAATTTATATAAGAAAAAAATGTATTGTTCTCCCCTTTATGCTACAGACAGCGAATGAATTTATAATAGATCTTACATTTCAGAAAGCCTTGAAGTCAGATTAATTTGAATAGATAATTAAACTTTATATATATATATTAGTTTTGTAAGGAGCTATTTTAATTAAAAGTCTTTTTGTACTCTTGAAATTAAATAAATGGAAATAATATATATATATTATTTTTAACTGATTTATTAAAATAGATCTTTAGGTCATGGAAATTATGAAATAATTTGTTTTTGTAAATCAGAACATTGCCGTGGAATTGAATTAAAGATTATTATTGTGTATTTGATTGAAATCATTCAGAATAAATAAAGACTGAATTTAATAAAACTACAATTTTAAATGACATTTGTTTTATTGTTATTCAGTCGTATAAGTTTAAGAACTTATAGCTGCATTGGATTTAGTCTAAAGAGGTACAAATAATTGGAACACTGGTTCAAATCTCATGATATATAACTTTACCTTAATACTGATACACACCCACACACACACTCCTACGGATTTGACTAGTATTTTTCTTATAATCATTAGTTTTTTTTTCTCATGTGTTATAGCATCAGCCGGGAAGCGAACCCGCTAACCCGGGACAACTTCTTGTAAAGCAGCTGTCGCTGACCTCTCAACCACCAATGCTTGACCTATAATAATTAGTTATCGATCAAAATGTCTCGTTTGGTATATCAATCCCTAATTTTCTTAAACTCTTTCTGTAAATTAATACACTAGGCTTAAACCTGCATATATATATATATATAATGTATGCGGGATTCAAACTCAGAATTTTACACGACCTTCAACTCACCATGCCATCTTATATTACTGACCCATCTGATCACAAACATGTTGAAAACATAAATAATCACCAATATACGTATTTCGTACTAAACCAGCAGTTGTCAGTTGGTCCAGATTACCATCTCCACACATATATACAATCAGCACTCAGCTTTGTATTAAGATAGCCAATCTTTATACTTTAATGCACAGGCTTCAGACTACTCCAACCCACAAATCTTCAGCTTTCCCTTTATTGATTTTAACTGTAACATTTATAACTGCTTTTTTTTTTGGTTTATCTATCATCTTTTTTTAATAGTTAATTTTATCTTACCATCACAGACTCTTTTACATCACCATTATCATTCATTCTTTTCAACTATTATAAATCCACTGCTGGATTGTCTCTCTAAGTTTGACATTTTTACTGATCCATAGCTTTGCTTACATCATTCCAAAAAGTTCATTATTTCATCTATACATATCAAATATAGTCTCTTAACAGATTTTTTTCAATCTCTTGGGATTCACTTATAACTTCAATTGTCTATCTAGTATGATCACTTCTGCATATCTTTTTAAATTTCTTTTTAACTTTTGTATATGCCATATTAAATTTCAACGGCATTTAATCTTTCTAAATATTTTCAGCCATTTGTCTTTAAGAATGTGTCCAATCCATTTTTCCATTTTTTTTTTAAATTTGATATTGTTTTAAATAGATAAATAATCTTTTCATTTATTCTGCATATTCCAAAATAGTACATTCTGTTTACCCATGTATTTTTTTAAATATTTAAATTGTTCAAGTCTCAGTTTCATATAAAGGCACACTTTGAACAAAACATTTGATAAACTTTTTTTTTTTTAAAATTTAAATTCATGAGTTATTACAAGCCTTTTAGTCATCATAACTTTTTTTATTATTGTATTTATTGTTTCCATCATCAAATAAACAACTTTTTACTTATTTACATAAATAACACTGCATTAGAACCTAGATGCTTTGATTTTTATTCTAAGCATTGGAGTTAAAAATATTATTAAACATCTTTAAGTTCTGTTACTCAATATCAACCCCAACCATTTTATACTACAGTTAATAACTGACTTCAATAAATATTAATCTCACTAACAGGAGATATGCTAGTACACCAAGCAATCAAAAAGATATTTACCATTCAATCAACATGCTCACATAAATTTAACTATTGTATAGGTTGCATTAGATCCTAAAATCTAGGTGCAGTGATCTTAGACTCAAAGCTCCTCACTAATGAAAGCCACAAGTTGGAAAGTAGTCTGGGGATATTGGATGAGTAGGCATTATATAGAGATTTTATGCACTAACCTTCTTGCATCTACTGATTGCTCTAGTTTGCACTGGTGGCACTACTGTATGTAAAATTTAGTCTTTGTGTATTGTATGGGTTGTTTGCAAAGTGCCCCACAAATACATATCTTTGTATTTTAATAAAAGTGAAAGTCATAGCAATGGGATGCAAATAGATGTAATTATTATTTTTGTTTCTTAATTATTTTGTTAACCAAAAAATATAATTCAAGTTCAGTAAAGAAGTTTAGTAATCTTGTGATGGTTATTTAAATGTAAAAAGAGTTTTATTGGTTTCATTGATATGAATCTACTCTTAGACAAGTGTTTTGTTAATGAAACACTATTTCCCTAGTAATTATAAATGGAGGGGAAAATATAGATATCTTAATAGATTATTTATAATGAATATAAAACATATATATATTAATAAATACACTTTGATGTGTTTTGAGGTGCTTTTAACACATGTAATGTACTGACATAAAAATAACATGCCATAGATTTATTAACAATTTAATTAATAGATTGTTAAGTGTATTATTTTCAAAAACAAAAATAAAAGATTTGATATGTATGATAAAAAATAATAATAATAAATTTTTACAATCTCTTTCATGATTTGCTATAGCTAGAGATATTGTGTGTTTTTAAATAATTTATATACATTTATTAAATGTTTTCTATAAATTACTTAAATTACGCATAATAAACTTTAATTCTGGCAGGGTTTATTATTGTTGATTTTAAATTGCATTTTATTTGGCACTAATAGTTGTTATGACTGAATCCTTAAAGTTCTCAGTTTAATTTTAGGAAAGGATATACAAAAATATTTATATTTTATTGATTATTGATATTGGTAATCTATTTTACATTTATTAATCTTTTCCAATACTGATTTAATGACTTTTGAAATTTTCAGTGGAATAATCTTATGACGTTTTCATTTAAAAGAATAAAGAAATCAGTTTTGCATATAATAATATGAAAAAAAAAAACCAAATTATTAATTTTAGATGCTTTGATTTTGATTCCAAACTTTTTTTAAATCAATATTTTTTTCTCAAGCATTATTTATTATTTTTAAATAAAATTTAAATGCAGATTTAAAAATTAATATTAATGTAATATAGCCTCTATGGTATATAAAAACGTAACTATTAGCAACATAATTCATAAAAAAAATGGCATACTAATTTGTTTCATATATCAATCCTGAATTATCAGCTGTCATAATCTACACACCTTCAAAACAATTGCCGTTGTACAGGTGTCTGCACACTCTCTCACACACATATATTAAAGAATCCAGCTATTTCTCTATTAGTATGAGTGTCATTTATGTGTATAATCAATTTCATTATTTACATATAGGTCACAGCAACAACAAATTTTATTTTTAAACATTTCTATTTTTATTATTGTTATTTTGAAATATTATGAATTTAATTTCACAACTTATTCTCAATAAAATTTTAATATATATAAAGAGTATTTCATCTTTCTGCCAAAAATATATAATTTTCTAATTTTTGGTAATAGAATCAACAAGAACTCTGATGATGACTGCAGGACAGTCGAAACTGTTAGTGTAATACAAATAAACAAAATAAAAGTATTGATAAAGTGTCTAAGAAGGTATAAATGATATGATACCAAAAATATAGACATACATAATTTCAGGACTCTAAAAGGATTTTTTATTTTTATTTGATTTACTCTGTGTAAATGCTAAAGTTCTAATCCGATAACAATTGTTAATTGATAGGCAAAAGCTTTTGATACAAAAAACAAAAGTATGAAAATAATGTAGGTAGAAGTACAAAGTTATTCACCAAATACCATACTAATAATAAATGTACTATCTATATTATAAACAAATTAAAATTTGCGTATATTTAAAGACTAGTTATCACTTTCATATAACAGTTTTTTCAGAGAAACAATAAGTTGACTAGACATTCATACAGAAATCTCCTCTTTTATTTTCAAAAAATAAAAAAATATTAAAAAATAAAATGATTACACAATAATCTAGCCATTATCCTTTATATATATTTCCAAATCAATGGTACATCTAATCTAATCAATCATTTGATTATTAAGCAGTTCAAATACTGGTTTCTAAAATCCAAATTTTAAATTAATTTTGGCGTTCTTTTAATCATTTTTATATCTAGAATGAATTCATCTTATCGAGGTTATAGCCTCAGTAAATATTACTTACGTAATCAATGTGCGTTTAATAAATTTATACTTACATTGGTGCATTATTTTCTCTATATAATATGATGAAGAGAGTTTTGCTCATTTTTTATGTCACTGTACTGGAATACACAAATTAGAAATATTAAAAGGACTATCACATGCTCAAATATTCTATCACTAAACAAACTAATTAATAACACAGAGAACCATTTTCTAATATTAGAGCTACTGTTTACATCTTATTTACTTTATAGTTCATAAGGTAGCAATGTCCATTTAATTTCATTACTGTAAACTTTTTTTAGTAAAATTAATGAAATTAAACATAAAAGACCATGTCAGGGCCTTTTCTGAAATTTGTTAACCTCTTATTACTTATAAATATGTAATTATTTAAGTCTGGCAGCAATTTGTTTGGATCTTTTTTTTTCTATAAATTTTACTAAAAGTTTTTATTCTTGTAATTTTATTGAATAAATTTTAAAGTGCTTTTTTTTTTTTGTAAACTTAATAAAAATTGTAACTTTTGGATATTTGTTTCATATTCATAAAACTCCACAACTTTTGTATTTTTTTCTTTTTAAAACAGTTGCAATTATGTTTTTCTTCTTTTCTTTTTTTTGTTTAAATGTAATATTATTTGTTTATTTTGTACCCTGATATTTTTATAGTTGTGAATGCAGAGTGTTTTTAAAGCAAATTGTAAAAATTTGATAATAAATACTGAACTAATAATGAAGACATGTGTTAGGGATTTTGATCTGGACCAACGAAAGTCTCACTTCAGCATGAAATACATTTTGAGAATCATTTGTCTTTTGCTGATGTTTTTATTCATATATGTCAAAACAATAACATGTATAATATTTATAGTAACAATTATATATTGATGTGTTTTTTTTTTGATATCAATAAAACTTACTTTAAATAATAAAAAAATATTTTTACTTAATAACCAATAAGTAAATATTTAAGATTGTATTGAAACTGTAAATAGATTTCATCTGCATAAATTGATTAATAAAGAATTATTATTATTATTCTATATGAAGTCTTACTTATGCTCATGTTCAAAATTTTCATGGTCACCTATTACATGATGTGTCTTCAGAATCAAACTTCATGGCATTTTTTATAGATGAAACAATAATTTTGAGAGGACTTGGTAAATAATATATGTCTGAAGGTTTGTAATGATGGTATATTATAAGATCTGATATGTTGGACTATTTCCATCATTTATGAGTGAATGTTGAATGTATAGAAAATTTTAAACTTTATTTAAACTTTCCAAATACAAACAACTTGTTTGTCATAACACACAAATAGACAATACAGGCTAGTAATTACACAGTGTTTCGAGTAGTATTATTCTCCACTCTTCTTCAGATGTTGTTGGCCTATATGCACAGTGACAATATTCACTTAGAAGTTGAACTCGCACCTTTAAATTCTTGAATATTGAATTTAAGATAAACGCTCTACCAACTGGGCTATTCTGTCAAAGGCAACATATAGTAGAAATTTGATATATTTATATATGAGGGTTGGTTCAAATCCTCTTGAGTCCTTCAATTTTTTTTTAATTACTAACCTGTATTGTCTATTTGTTTGTTACTACTAACAATTTGTTTGTATTTGGAAAGTTTAAATAAAGTTTAAAATTTTCTATACATTCAATATTCACTCATAAATGATGGAAATAGTCCATCATGTCATGACTTGGTAAATAACTTTTACAATTTAAAAAATTTAAACTAATTAAATCAAAATTACATTTTGAATTATAGATGCTTTTATTTTTTTTAATCAGTTTAAAAACGTGTTTTTCTCAACTAATAATTAACCAAACAATTGATTCATACCATTTATTAATTACTAATGTTTTTATTTTAGGCCATGCATGTTTGATAAAGGGAAAGAAAGGCCAAATCTGGAGTTTAAGTATCTGGGATGCACCCATTTATTTCACTTCCAGTAGTCCGAACTTTTTATGAACTCTTGAGCAGTGAAGTCTTTCCATTATTTATTTATTATCTTTATTTGGTTTTTGAGATTTATAAAAACAAATAAATTTGTGTGAAATGCAATCGTAATTGCAGAAATTGGATATTTAATTTTGAATAAGTTCTAATCTGATTTATGAAGCACAATGGAATATAATTTTTTAAAAATATTTTTTATTAAGTATTACTTAAAAAATAATCTAATGATTTGATGTAGAGAGGTCATGTGACATTCAAATACTGGAAGTGATAAAGTTAAACTGCTATTCATGAATCTATTTTCATTAAATTAATTTTAAGGAGGATATTGAACTTCTTTTCTCCTAAAAGCATTATCACTCTTTATAATATGTGTATAGAATTTTTATTTATTCCTTTTAATTTTTTTAAAATCATTTTCCTTTTTATTTTTCAAAAATATTTTTTTTTATTTTTGTATAATATACAATAAATAATTATTCCAGTAATAACATATATATGAATAGCAATATTATAGAGTTAGTCTGTGGTGATTTTTAAGATCTATATAGAATGAAATGTTGTGTACTATAGTAATTAATATATTTAAGTGCAATAGTAAAATTTGAAAAAAAAAATTCTCCATATAGGTTTATGATTTTTTTTTATCATGCAGTCAATCATTAGCCAATCTGTATATTTACCAATCATTTTACAAAAATTTGGTCAGTGGAAGACTAACTTTAGTTATCTAAGTAAACAAATGGGAAAGCATTGAACCCCACACTATACAGAAAGTGGCCAATCTAATAAGTAATGTATTTTATAGCAATAACTATTTCCATCTGAAAATGTGTTGTCGAGACTATTTTTTTGCAGTGGTTTAATTAAAATATGTTTACTTTTTATGATTTGGGATTGATTTTTAATTGAAATGTATAAATGATAGTTCTTCCATTTTGCTAATATATATTACACTAATTGTTAACATATTAAATAAGATAGCAACTTCATTTTGAAAATTACATAATTTTGTTTTAACATTATTGTCAAATATTTTCTAATTTCATATATGTATATAATGGTAATTATCTATTAGAAATATAATTAAGTAAGATGTCTTATTTTTAAAGTAAATATGTCTATTGGTATTAGCTTTTTTTTGTTTATAATTGATAGACAGTTTTATTCTTCATTTATTTATTATGAGAATAGGTAATGGCTCTACTTTAGTAGTCTGGCCACTGACAAACTTAATAAGACTTAATGTTCAATAATTTTAAGAAATTTTGCTATTATAATTTGATAGTTTAAAATGCATATATTATATTATAGACATTCATTGCTACATACTTACATTGAACTATATGTATATAAAAAGGTGTAACATTATTTAAATAGCTTATTTGAGGTATAGAGAGATAGCATAGAAACCTTTTCCTACTGTTTTACTAATTGATGGATGGTGAAAGTTTGAGAGTTTCCTTTTTTGTTTTTTTTTAACATTTTACCTGCATATAGTTAGATACATACAAATGTTGAACGATTATCTGTATTGATTATGTTACAGCTATTACAAACTGTATTATTTTTGTAGTTAAGATCCTGATAAGCATATTAAAACTTAATATTCATTAACTTTAAGAAATTCTAATACAAGGATTTGATGGTAAATTTAGAGTGCACATATTTCTATACTATTCATACAAGCTGTGTATATTTATGTGGAGTTATATGTGTATAAAAGGTGAAACAATGTTTAAATATTATATTGCAGAACAAAACCTTCTTCAACAATATCCCATAGAGTAAAAATGGAGAAAGCATACTTTCCAGTTTGGCAATTAGCTGCTAGGGAATGTTTCAATAGATTTTTTATTTTTAGTTCTATAAGTCTAACCAGATTGTCATTTACCGGTCTATATCTAATGATTATCTATGCTACTTATGAAGAGGCTATTGGCAAAAAAAATATTTATGCTGAATTAAGATTAAAAAATGTTCAAGTTGTACTGGATTTGAATCCATATCAGTAAACATGGCAGGCAGATACATCACTATTGTAATATAATAAGTAAGTATATATGTTTATTTTCTTGTGCTAATATGTGGAGCAAATAACTAAAAAAAAGTATTAAAAAGATTTTTCTTCAGTATTAAAAACTTTTTACGGAAATGATTTATTTATTGTGTAACGAAGTATGTAAACACATTTTTAAATTGAAAGTTTGGATATCTTTTATAATTTATTTGTTTATCATTTTTCAATTGTTTTTTTTATATGTTTTGTCATTATTAACAAAAAACTGTAAATTTTGATTTATAATTATGATTTTCAAAAAAGAAAACAAAACACATATAACGTACATTTTTGGATATTTTTTATGCAATTACGGAGGAATATTTCAATTATTCTTTCAAAATAATTTTATGTTTGATTAGAAATTTTATATATTTTAAATATGAAAACAATAATAACTATTAATAACAGTATTTCTATATAAATAACATTCTGTTAAAATTTTATTATATAAAATGTTTTTGTACAACAAATCAATTATAACTTTTATATTGCAATACTCATATTCAATATTTTAATCAATATCTACATTTTATTATATAATCTGTATTACATGGCATAACTCAATAAGAATACTTATAATGATAATAGCATGTTATACTAGAAAAAATCTATGTAATCAATCAAATTTCAGATTTTTTGAATCAATCTTATTTTGAAATCCATAGTACATTAAAATACCTCCAGGGATAAAAATACATAGATCATTTTCTTTTACTATATACGAGATTTAAGTAGGTATGGAATTGCATTAATAGATTAAATATCATAATATACGTTTTATTGTTAATATTTTTGGTATGGAAGATTAGATGTTGCATTACTTTAACTTAGCTGGTAATATCATGCTTTACTTGAAGTACATACATATATATTGTAACCTTCTTTCAAGGATGAACAACCCAGGTGACCACATGGAGTTACCAAAGAACCATACTACCAGCAACCCAACACACCAAAACACACAAGATGAGACCATAATAATTATATATTTTTATACCTCGGAGTATAAGTCCTTTTATAGACAAAATATCTTGTAACATAAATATGAGTAATAAACATCGCAGATTCTTATTGAATCTAAATTTCAGGTTCTTATCTAAATCATATCCCAAAGTTCTTATTTTAATTTAAATCTCTAAGTTCTTATTTTATTTCACATCTCAGAGTTTTTATTCATACTTGTTACAATAAACAATTACTTTGCTTAACATTTAAATACCATTAAATGTAATACCAATTTAGGTTCCTATACACAAGATATTCTTATCTTCTTATATTTTATAATCCTAGATCTTATTTTTTTTAAAAAAAAAAGAAAAAAAAATGAAAATATAAAGTATTCACATATCTAAATACTACAGATCCTTTGCCTAGCAATAAAAATATTTTCAAAATATTTAAGGCTCTTCTTTTACAAATATTTATTATTATATAACTTATGAGTAAATCATCAAAATATCCTGATGGATAACATAGTATGGAAAAAAATAAAAATAATGTAGCAGGCAGAAAGGGTATTTTTATACTGCTCACTACATCATTAAGCATATCTGTAATAAAAACTAACAGTATAATCTTTTGACTGCTTGACTCGTCAAAAATCGAGAAGATTTGTCGTCACTCTAAATCGGCTACTTTTTATCCCACGTATACATATTATACATCATTCAAAAGAAAATCAAAAGTTCTGTAAGATGGTGCCCTCTTCAGAATTATTTTACAAGTAAAAAATCAATAAAAATGACCATATATGTCAAACAAAACCAAAGCACCGCCTCCTCACCACCTTTTCTTGAATCTTATTGGCTGTACAACTTCTGTCAAAAAAGGGAAATGGCTGCCAAAAAGTAAAAAGTTATGTTGATTTTGATTTTTATTACGAAAATGATAAACGAATGTTTACAACATTTTAAACAATATTTGAATTGAATTACAAATTATTATTGATAAAATAATACTAAAAATCAAATTATTTTAGAAAAATAGTTAAGATATTATCAAGAATTATTTATTTATTGCTACATATTTATCGTAACGTTAAAGTGAAAAAAAAAAGATTGCGTCAGCAATCTTTTTTGGTTGGTTGAATAGCAGTTACTTTTATTTCACCGCAATTGAATATTTTTTAAATTATAAATCAAATTTTATTTTTGAAAAGACTTTCGTTTGCTTTCGTAATCTAACAATTTAGTAATATACTTTTTACAAATGAAACTAACATATTTATATTATTAAAAGTGATCTATTTTAACAATAGATTTTGTTAAAGTTGTGAGTTGGCCAATTAAAAGTTTTGATTTTTAACTCATTCAGCCAATTAAATAATAATCGTTGAAAGGGTTAAATAATGCAGGTATAAAGAAAAATAAATGAAGTGAATAAATAATTTTAATGTGACTTATGAATTGTACACTCATATTCAACTATGTTTAATATAACTTTATTTGTTGGATTTTATGGATAAATGGGTGTGATAATGACAATGAACACATAAACATATTTAATGAATAAGAAAATGTTTATTTACAATAGAATATAATATTTAATAATACAATAATGAATGAAAACAATATGCAATAGATTTAACAATACAAACTACTGCTGACATAAGCATTTACACAAATTAAATTAAAATAAAATATATCCCTCAAGTAAATACTTGAAAATTCACAATAATTAATTTTACACTTTGGTTAAAACACTAACCAGCCAGAAATTATGTACACAGAGTATCAAACATGCCTTTAAACAGGCCAGTAAAAGATGATAAATCTTATTTAAAATCAGTGCATAGATATAATTCTTACGATATTACTGACATAGACATATGTAAATACCAGACAAAAACACTTTATGTAGATTATATTTGTTTATGCATATAAGGGGGGGGGGGTAATAATAAAATGGTTAATACTGGAAAATATATTGAAGTAGAGCTAACACAATTTTATATAGGTATATTCATTAAATAAGCTTTTCTAAAAATTCACATTAATACATGTAAAAAGGCAAATGGATGGTAATAAATAAATTGGCACCTGGTTACTCAACCTGGGCATGCCAAAGAAGCCATTATCTCATCTCTAAAGAAGAAAACCATCAAAATATATGTCACAATTGGTACCTGATTACATGCAGAACAAGCAAGGCATGGGTTATCTATCATACGTGGAATTTTAATCCACACCCATTCTTATATGCACATAAACATATATACTCTGATTCACAAAATATAAAAACCAATATAAAAATAATTATGAAGCAATCTCATATATTAAGAATTTAAAGACTTCAAACAATAAGTTCTAACTCATACTAAACATATTAAAAAGTGTTTTACTTTGTGCACTTTAATACACTTTAATAATACAGGAATATAAATTCTGAGCACAATTTATAACCAACACTCTTTTACCTGAAAATTTATTTGTACTAGTTTTCATTTCAACATGTATATTATTATAAATATACCAAACATAAGATAAAGCATATGGATAATAAAATTAATAATGCAAAAATGATAATTTAGAATAAAATAATAACATAACTATAATATTATAAGCTTTAACATAGACTAAAGTGCAATAATAGATATACAAGGAACATATAGAGAAAGCCTTTTATAAAATACATTTTCAAATAGTATGTGCTTGGCTGGCTTTTGACTTGCATTCTCTCTATAAATTATTTGTATATCTATTATTAAAACAATAATAATAAATATTTAAATTTCTTAATACCACATTGCAATTATATTATATTACCTCGTTTAAAACAATCTAAAGAGTTTGTGAGTTTTTCATTTAATTTAAACAAAAATAACTCTTAACTGATTAATACTTTCTTTGTTCATATAGCTAACATATTACATGGTTTATTGAATATGAAGTAAATGAATAAATATTTCAAAGTGAAATTTTTTTGAAGTTTTGTACACATTTTAATTTTGTAAAAATAAATAATGAAGTGCGGAACAAGTAAAATTGTAAATAAGCAGGCAAAATGATGCTTCCATAATAAAAGTTTATATAATAGATTTAATAAGATTGATAAATGAAGTAAATTCAAATTATTTCTTTTTTTCAGAATAATGAAATATTTAAATATATGAATGAATGAATTACTGAAATTTTGTGATAGTATTTTATTTGTATTAGAAGAAATACAATTATATAGTATTCTTTTAAAAGTAATAAAAATATCAACTTGAATAACCTTTTTTTTATCATAAATAAATAAATACTTTTAGATGATTTATATTTTATTTCCTCTTTTGACTTTATGATACTTGAAATAATGCATTATAATATTTATCTCAACAACTGAGGTGATAATAATTTTCAAGACAGTTTCTTGTAATAATTGTTTGCAAATAAATTACGTCTTTCAAAGTAAAGTACTTGGTAAAATATAATAGCAATATTGTATTAATATTTGTAATTAGTTTATATAACTAATTAATGATTTTAAAGAATGAAATAAGTTTAGAATTAATTATAAATTCATTGTAATGATAAAATAAACACATAAACTACAGTAGTATTTTTCATATTTATGATGCTTTAAAAATTCTTCTGTGACAATTTTCCAATGAATTATATTGTTCATAATAGTGAGAGTATGCACAGTGTGAAGTAAACTTGCTCAAATGACTTTTAAAGATCTAGCAGTACATTATTTAAATAAAAAAATGATATCTAATTAAAATTGATTTCTTTAAGAAAAGTTAATGTTAGAGTAATCTTTTATTTTTCAATCATGAATAGATAGTGGGATGGGATTTTTTTAAATTGATTGCTATGACTTTAACCTTTTATTAATCAGGTCATATAAATGTAGTTTTGATCTTGGGACATCTAGACAATTAATTATAATAAATAAAATAATAGTAATAATAATTAATGATTAAATCATCAACTATAATTATTTTAAAACAATTACCTTTTATCTTCATTTTCAAGTTATTAAAAATATGATTAAACCATTTAATGTGAAATAACATCATTTGTAAAATATATTACTCTTTTAAAGATATTTAACACTTAAAATAATTCATTTTAACTCTCCTCTACTCTGATAGATTTTTTTGTTTTCATTAAATTTAAGCTTTTGACTTTCACTTTAATATTAAATCATTATTATTTATCAGAATATATTAAATTTGACCACATTTGATAGATATTTTTGTTTAGAAATTACATAAATTTTAAAAAGTCAGATTTGATTTTCAAAATTATTTTTAAAATTAGATTTTAATCAAAACAAAGCACTGTCACATCATCAAATTTCAGGTGGAGCAGATTTAATTTCCAAAATTAATGAAATTATTTTTGTTTTAAAAATCTGAATGAATTATTTTTAATAACTAATAAATCTATAAATTTATGCTTAAAAAGTTTTGATAATTTTTGTATTGATTTTGTAGTGATGACATTTCTAAAGTTATATTTCATGTGATCTTAATCACTATGGTAATCTTATTTACACATAAGAATATAGTCTTTTATATTTAAAAATAAAACACTTCTATAAAAAATAAATATGCAATAATATATGTTTTTGATTTCTAATAATGATTACACAATTATGATACAAAAATAATCATAAACTTTCCAAAAAATCACATTTTTAGACCATCATAATATTTTCTTGAAGTAATGTTGCAAAGTTCAAGATTGCTAAGTATATTACTGGGCATCAACATGTAGTTTCAGATACTTTGAAGTTGCTGGTTATTCAATTATTCTGATGTCTTTTGAATTTTTTTGAAGTTAAAATATTAGAAAAATATATATATGCAAATTTTAAAGCTATAAAAAATGTTAGCAAAATATCTCAGTAGAGGGTGAAAATGCAAATGTAATATCTAGATTTATCAGATGTAGGTCCATTACTTGAGTAAATCGGTTGGGTAAATTTCCCTCTCTTAACACACATTCCCATACATTTACACACATAACATACTTGAAAGCAATTAAAGAGTTTATGAAATGTAATACAAATTTATAGTTAAGATTTGAAAAGATAACCAAAAACATTAATATTTATTTGAAATATAATACTATTCAACTAACTTTATTTAAGCTTAACATAGCAAATTCTAACCTTAAACAAGTATTAAATAAAGTAACTAATATCTTTTAGTAATTAGAATTTAAATACGTTTTAACACAAGTACTTTTTATTAATATAATTCAGATTGCATAATTAAGATTTTATATTGCTTAAGTAAAATTTATTTAGCAAAAAGAATTATCTTTATTTTAAGTTAATTAAAAAAATTAAAGTACTATTAAATGTTTAACTCTTTCTGGACCAAATATAAAATTATAATGTATATAGTGTGTGAGAAAGAGAGAGAGAGAGAGATGAAGAGAGGGAGAGAAAGTGGGGTGGAACTAAACGTTTATATACTTGGGAGACAGTTTACAGGATTACAGATATCCACATATCAAACATTTTCAAAAATCTGAAATCTGATCTGCTTATTATTTATGTATTGTAATTATAAAATCATAATGTGATAATGAATCACTTTAAGGAAATACCTAATAATAAAAATATTACCATCTTCATCATTTAAACAGCTATAATGGTATTTTTATCCAATTATTTTATTTTCAGACAGTGACTGACATAATGTGCGATATATACATATAAACTATATTTTGAAGTAAGTTACCTATAATATGTTAGGTTTTAGTAAAACTGAACAATAAATTAAGGAGGGATGAGTTGAGGAGGGAGGATAATGCAGTACAATATTTTAAATAAGTTTGTAAAAGAGAAAGAAAGAAAAAATATTTTATTTTTAAAATCCTTTTTTATTCTACTATGTAACAAAGAAATTTAAATGTAGTGTACCATTTCAGATACTGGTGATTGAATTTGTTCATCAAAATGAAAAATTTTATATGTCAATAGTTATACTAAAATTTGATAATAAATAGTTCTTAATGAATAGTAAATATTATATGTTAAAAATAATTTTAATAATATATTATTAAAAATATTTATTTTGCCAAAAGCATTATTCAAACTTTTATGCATTCCCACATGGGTGGTTGTTTATGTGTTGCCCAATAATTAAAAAAAAATTGACAGATGTTAAAAAAAAATATTGCAACTGCACCAAGTCTGTCATGTTTATATAATTCAGAATAAATATGGAATCTCAGAGTACAATTAAATATTTATTAAACTGACTTATAATAGTCATATGAAAATCATTCTGACACATACATTGTATGAATTTCTGAAGCTGAGGAATACTTTCACTCTAAACACAAGTTAGAATATTAGAGGCCAATCTAAAGCATTTAAAAATGAGAGTGTGTGAATGAATTAAAAGTCATTAGACTTTCACACTCTGTTCTAAATCCTTTAAACTGGATATATATTTAGGTAAAAAAGTTAAGGCAGACTCATTCCTATCTTATCAAAGACTTTATCTTGTATTTAGAGTGATGATATTCTTCAGCTTTATAAATCCATACAGTGCATGTGTTGTGGTGATTCCCTTATGACTATTACAAATAAAACATCCTGCTAGATAAATAAATAAATAATTAAATTAACTTATATATATATATATATATATATATATATATATATAGTATTTACATGTAATATAATTAACTGACACCATGCCTCATTCTTCCAGCTATAATGTGTCAGTTTGTCTTTATCTTAGCAGAATTCTAACACTTCCATTGTTTTCTGATAGCTTAAAAGTTAATCATAATTTGATTACATTTATTGGTCATGGAAGAGTTATATAAGTAGTAAATGATCGCGAGATTGCAAATATTTTTTTTATATTAAATAGTAGTTGTAATAGTATCAACAACAATAGTAGCAGCAGTAGTAGTAATAGTAATATTAGGGTGAGTGGAAATTTGAACATGTTTTATTTAAACTGTTTTCAGCAACTTTTCATACTTTATTTCAATCTGTAATCTCTTTTTTATTTATTGATATGACAATTTAGTTTTATTGCTCAAAAATTAAAAAAAAAAAAAATTGAGCATCAGTAGTTCACGAACTGGAAGTCTTACACTTTACAATTAAACTAAACCACACAGAGTATTATACTAATGAATTTTATTCTATGATAAACAAGTCAATAATAATCAGCATATGTGATTTCACTTTTTTTAAACAATGTTATTTATTCACAAACAAGAATTTGTTATCTTGCATTTAAGTAAATTTCTTTCGGGATAGATATATCTTATCCAAATTCCCTATTGTTGTTTTTTTTTTCTCTTCTTAAATTTGGAATGATGTAAAAAACTTCATTATTTTACAATATAACTTTACATTTTAGATGCTAGAATAAGTCATGTTAGAAATAATTGTAAATAATGACAAATTATTAGAAGTTATCGTTTGATCATTATACTATTGCTTAGTTACTCAATGTCTCTTCTAGAAGAGAAATTAATTAAAATATTTTTTAAAATCAACAATTTAAATCTGATTGGAATCTGAAATTTTTTTATATTTTACCCAAATCCTAGAGTGAAATGGTAATAGCTGGGCACAGTAACTAGATGTTCTAATATTGCATACACTTTCACATACTTATACACGTATACATGTATATACAGTATATATTATTTTGAGATAGAACTAAACAAATGTTATTGTGGAAATAAAGTTTATAATTATAACTGTTTTATAATGAATTTTTTTTGCGTTTTAAAAATCTATTTAAAACTGATTTATAAATTAAAGATTTTTTTGCCTTTCTGGACCACTTTTTTGAGAAATGTTGACTCTAAATATAAATATGATACAGAGATAATATCAAACAGAAAAGAATATTGAAGAAAATATATCGGGATTATAAGTAATAAATAATTAATCAAATGTGATGCTTCTGGGGAAATTATTTGACGTTTGAGCGCCGTGAATAACAATTGAATTGCGATCCATTGAGTCTTATTTCTCAAATCCACCAACCTACTACGACACTAATATATATATATATATGCTAAGTATTATAACTATAAATTGTAATAAAGTGAAATGAAACTGTAATGTTATCTAATTTTTATTAGATTAATTTAAAGAGTGTATTTTATTGATGATAATATTCTTTATTTTTATAATAATAGAGCTTTACATATATGTAAAATATATTGCTTTTGATATTGCTTTTATTTATTGTTACATTTTCATTTACCATTGTCAAACTTACTTCACTCACGACTTTGACGCCATCCATTTCAGATAAATACAATAATGATTATTACTAATCATTATCGAAACTAGAGATTATCTCTAGCACAGATATAAACTTTAAACCTCAGTTAAAGATTAATATATCTGATTTTTTATTTATTTTACACACGGAGTTATAAACTTTTTTCTTTCCCGTGTTTAATATCTTATAGATATAATAAACACCTCCATACTTCCCCATTTTTTTTAAATTCACTTAAATAAAGATATAATAAAAGACAAATAACCCCCAAAATGCATTTCGTGCTGAACCAGCACTCATCAGTTGGCCCAGATCGCTGTCTCATATATATCTTTATTTACTAATTTATGACTTTGTTATAAAAAATTCACGTTTGTAGATACATTTCTAAAATCCTGTTTTTATATATTGCAAATGCTCTATTTTTATTTTAATTGTTGATTAGTAAATATTATTTCCCTTGTCCGTAATGTTTTATGATAATTGTATAGTGCATTTTAGACATATAAATATTTTCATCCATTATTTAGCATTTTTATTTATGTTTTGTTTCTATTCAAAATTTAGTAATATCACTTTTTCCTCCCTATTAAAAATGTCTCTTCCATCTGGATTCTGTATTGTTTTGTTTATATATATTCAAGTTTTATTTAATTTTTGAACAATGATTTTATTATTCTATAAATTCAAGAGTTTATGGAAATTATTATATTTACATAAGAGGTTTATTGTTTTTAATTCTATTATTGATTATATTTTAAAAAATAATCCGTGTCATGAATGTTTTTTTTCATTTATTAAATACAAATACAGTTTATGTCTAAACCTCTTTTTATAAAACTGTCAAAAAGTTTATTGTTTTTAGTATGTTAAACAAAAACGTATGCCAATAAGCATTGGAAATTTTAAACTTATTCTTTATTCATTATTTCTAAACCGCTGAACTAAATGCATATATAAAATTTAGATGTTTGTATTTATATTTGTTTATGAACATGTGCATATATTTATATATATGTGTGTGAAACTAAACCAGGTTTTAAAAGGTATTCCTTATATATATATATACAAACAATGAAACAGATGATTTCCCCATCAATTGTGCTTCTAATAGATGGAAGACTTATATTTTTGTTTTTGATTTAGCTGAGACTAATGACTTATTGATTAACAATAAGATTGAAAGAAAAGTTCTAACCTTGCTTTAAAATTTTAAGTTGTCAACATGGCAGGCATATACTGTAGTCATTATATCTTTTTGCATAAAAGTATTTTATAGTTATCCATGCATATAGGCCATTAAAAAAGGAAGAAAGCATGTTTTAAGATAATATTCTATATGATCTGGATCAACTGATGAGTGTTGGTTTTGCATGAAATATGTATATTGGGTATCATTTATCTTTTCCACGTGTAGGTGATCATGTTTATTGGTTTGAGATGGAATGGGGGATAAATATAGATCAAAAATCCTAAGTTCAAATCCCTCCAGGGACACATAATTATATATTATCGTTCGAAATTGCCTAAATCCTTTCAGATTATTTTCATGGCTAATACTTTTTTCAACATACTTTTTTAGTAAAAATATTGGCCTAGCAAAAGTAACCTTGGGCTGAGTATAAGAGTGAATTTTATTTGACATCTAACATATATATTTAAAGAAATCTTAAGAAAGTTGTTGATTTTCGTATTATGTTTGGAATATTATAAAATAAATTTGCAATTATATATGAAATACTGAAAAGACAAAAAAATGTATCATATTTTTTTAATATGAAAATTGATCTTGAAAGTTACACAAAATCGTTCAATAAAGTTTTTTTTTAATGTTCTGATATTATTTCTAATTTATACTTATTTTTTTATTATCTATCTATTTATGATCTTAAAAATTTTAAGACTTTGTTTGTTCCTCATTTGATTTTGTAGAATCCTAACTCCATTTATAAAGCATTTATTAATTTAAACATTAATATTATTGTTAAAATATTTATTTAAATTTTAAAATATTTAAATTAAATGCAGTTTTCACACATACCATTACTGCATATTTTTAGTTGTTATTCATATTTTATATATTATGTACAGTGGAAAAACCGCAATTTCTACTATATTTTGTGTCATGTTCTGCATGCATAAATTACATATTGTGGATAATAATTCATGTTTTGTTGATAAATTTTGATTACACTACAATATACATTGATTATTATACTGTAAAGATACAGTACTTTTTAACATGCAAACACACACATATTTAATATAAATGCTTTTCTTGTATTTTCAGTATCTATATATAAATTCAGATTATAAACAAAATTTTTATTGATAAATTAAAAAGGTACATTCATTCAAAAAATAAAAATAATAAAACTTTTTTTTTTTTGCATATGTCAAAGCGTTGGCTGGAAAGTGAACCCAGGACAACTCCTTGGAAGGCAGCTATGCTAATCACTAGGCCACTAAAGCTGACATATGAGAAAAAAATAAAAAAAATAAAACTTATTGTTTCATATTTTTATTTTTAAAATAAAATTAACAGTAAAGTGTCAGAATTTAAACTTTTTAAGCAATTGGTCACAATCACACATACTCTTGACGTTATCTTTCTTCTTCATTAACTTATTCTTTATAGAAATGTAAGAGCATTTTGCTTATTAACAGACTTGATCTCTCTAGTTATTTTGAATCTTTTAAATCTGTATCAATTTTGAAATCTATACAGTCACTCACTTCAGATTATTATGGAAACTTTTTATACAAACTTTCATTTTATTACTTAAGAAAAACATTTCATTTTTTTTTTAAATTTTGTAAAACTTCTAGTTTTATATATAAAATATATTTATTATTTGATGTAACATATAGTATCAGTTTTGTGTATGGGGGGGAGGGTAAAAAGAGAATAAAATGTATATACTTTCAATGTAACCTAAAAAATATTTTTAATAAACATGTTCTTATATGATGTTTTGAGAGGAAAAAAAAAACTGGCTGTTGTCATCTTGTAAAACGTATTACATTTATAAAATTTGATATCTTTATTTTTTTAGTTTCTTATATAACAAATAAAGAGAAGATGAGGTAAATGGATAAGTTAGTCTAAATACTCTTCAGGTTATAAATGACTCTGTGTCAATTTAGTACATTGTAGAATAATAATAACAAGAGTACTCTTATTATCAATTATTGCATTACAAGATTTTATTTTATTGTAGAATCCAACTAAAATATACAATCAAGTGATTGTTACAAAATGATTATTTACAAATAATAAAATGTTACTATATCTTTGCAGCAAAATAATCAAATAAATAAAGATGCAGATATAACTTACCTAGCAAAATGATTCATGTCATTTTCTGATCACAAAGTTGAAGCATGTACATAGTAATATACAGTCAACATTCTTGAAAAAGCTATGTGAGTTGAAGTTTGAAGTTATGCATTGCCTATCTCAGTTATATTTAGTAAGCAATAAAGCAACTTCTCTGAGCATTTTTCTTATGAAATCATCATTCCACAGAGCCAAAAAATGGTCATACTTTCTTGAAGCAGACAACATAGCAGTTTCTTATTGGAATATTGTAAAACTATTGAAATCAAATCTTAAATTCCAGCCATTGGCTAGCATCAGATGTATTTAAACATATAGTACAGCTGTATATATCTATTATGGCTATTATGCCAACCCATCATTTCAACCTTCACTTTAATGTTTTTTTGTGATTATATTGTCACATTGTATTTTGACCAATAAATCAACTGCTCCTTTTTTATGAATCTGATATGTTGCTTTGAATTGTATGTCATACTAATCTATAATAGGGATAAGTTTGTATATTTACAAAGTCTTTACTTTTGTAACTTACTAATATATTATAAAACATCTTATGGATCATTATGCTTCAGATCTATATCTGAGTCTTGAATATTCCCCAGCTATTTGTCTTACAAGAAGAAATATGTTATTATAGCAAAAAATAGAGATAATTCATGGTTTGTCTCATTTTTCTAGTGCCATTCTTAACTAATACTTTGTCATTATTTGTTTTTACAACAAGAATAAAGATACAGTAAGATTTTTTTCCATGAAAGGTAATCAAGTAAATGAACACCCTACCAATACATCCATGTAAAAATATGCGATCACTCAAACCAAATTTTATACCAAGCCATTTTTTTAAATCGTGATCTACATAATAAGAAAATAATGAGATTTGCATGAATGCATAATGTGTTTACATATTATACTTACAAATATTTATGAATTTGAAATGTTATAACTCAAACTATATATTTTTAATATAAATTTTGACATTTAAAATTATACATTTTCATAAAACATATGTGACAATTTTTAATTTCTATGTACAAATAATTTTTATGAAAAAATAATTTTTACTCTTATTATTTTTTTGATGTTTTTTTTTTGTTAGAGATTTCTTTTTATACTATTTTTTTATTTATTAGCTGAACTGAAAAATTTGATATAATAAAATATGTAATTTATTAGCGTTTCTTTTGAAATATATTAGTTGACAGTTTTAATTTATTTTTTATTTTATTAGATGGTTTTTGACACATGATTTTATTAGTGTGCCTAATAGGTTCCAGACTAGAAGTAATTTTTAAAAGAATGTTTTCAGTGTTTTTATTTTTCATTACATGATAGCAAACAATATCCAATCAGTTATTAGTTTTGATTGACTGATATGTAAATAAAATTTCTTTATTATGTTTTTAGGCTAATTAAGTATATATATTTTTGACTTTTATTCTTGTACATCTTTAAAAAAATGAAAGGTTTTCTTTTTTCATTCTATTGAAAACAACAACAAAAAAAATCTTTTTCCAAAAATAAACATTAAAAAGAAAGAAACAATCTTAATCAAACATTCTGACATATTTGAAAGATATAATTATAAATTGTATTATATATATAAAATAAATATTAGAAACCGACTGAATATGAAAGTTTATATTTTACGTACAATGAAATATTCTGTTTTAGCAGTTTATATTTATATATATTGGAAAAATTAATGATCATTAATTTTGTGTTCTAATTTTGCGTTTATTGTTTAATGAAATAGATTTCTAATGTGAATATTTTTTCCTATATGTTTTAGTATTAAGACTAATAATGTTTTGTTATTATAGGAAAAATAAAAAAAAATGTGTTTATGATGTTTATGAATTACAAAATATATCATATAGTGGTCTATTATTTTGTTTATTTTAATATATTTATGATGCAATCAGAAATTCTTCTATGACACTTTTTCTGTTTTGAATGATTTCATTTTTTAGTTTAATTGTAGCTTATTATTCCATTTATATTCTCAATCAGATTCTTCCAAGGAAAGCATGGATATAGTATGTCCTTAAAACAACATTTCTAATATAACAGAGGCCTTTTACTCCTATAAAACGAATCATTTTTTATTCATTTATTTTTATATATCCGCTAAAATGATTAGTTATCCTTATAATAGTAGTTTTAATGTTGTGACGTTCTTTTAATTTTGCTATTATTTTTTCAGAATCGTACAAGGTATCTTTATGGGATTATTATCCAATAGTCAAAATAAGAGTCATAAATCACATGACCAAATTCTCTTAAGCTTGTAAGATATAAACACTCAGCATTGCCAATTGCTCAACAAGCTTTGTGATAAATTCTTAGCCAGAGAAAGCATTTAAAATATCTCTGTCAGGAAACCTCCCTAACCTCTGACCATAGTTTTGTGCTTTGGCACTCCTCAAAGAGGCGCTAAAGTAGCTGTGTTTATTATTCAATGCTTTTATATTATGTTAATGGGGAACCTGATTCATATCTATGCAAAGAATTTGGTAGAACTATAGTTTTATATACAAGTAATTTAGGTAAAATAGTTATAACACTGTGTTAAAATACCATATTTCTAATCTGTGCAAAGAAGCAGCAGTAGAGGGCAGTTGATGTCATACCTCAACATCAACATGACTATACAGAAAGTGAGTTATTAGTTTTTATGCTGAGTTTTCAAAAAGATAAGGGGGATTTAGATATAAAGACCATAGAATTGACAAAGATTATGTTGTGGAAATGGGATGGGGCAGAATATGGGAAGACTTAGAGTGGGGAATGGAAAATAAAGTGGTTAACAGGTTTATCTGGGCATAATTGCTGAGATATTCTTGACTTCATTTAAGGAGAAGCCAAATACATCACATCACATCTTATTTCTATTCTTTTCTTTCCCCCAAAATTATTGACATTTATAAGTTGATTTGTTTTTGAAATTGAAATTTATTCTAGCTAATGATTACTAAAGTTTCTTTTTCATCACTATAAAGCATTTGAAATATTGTTTTAAGTTCAGGTTATTTAATCAAATAATAGTCTCTTGAAAATACCATGTTTTAATTTATTTGAAAGTAGACATTTTGACCTAATCTTTTAGCTATTGTATTTAATATTTATTTAATTGTACATTTCAAAATTTAAAAAAATAAAATTAAAGCATTTTGTGAAAAAATAAAAAGATTTTGATATTTGTTAATGTATATATGAATTATTAACAAATACTAATTAAATGTTTATGTTTTTTTTAAAAATTGTATTAAAAAGAAATAACACAATGAATTAAACATTTTTGACAAAAAAATAGTATTACCGTTAAACATAAAAATGTAATATAGTGCATACAACTCTTTTTTGGTTTTCTTAATAAAAAATGTAATTATAATGTAAATATATTCTAAAATTAACATATACATAACGAATCAAATAAATGTGTTCACACTAATAAGTGCTATCAAAGTTAGACTTTCTATATAAAATATTTTTAATATTATTTTGTTGTCAATGGGTTACTAGCAGCAAAGGCTAAACCAAAATGTTTTTGGATAGTATTCAAAATGCAAATTTATTCTGTAGATCTTTCTTTGGTTAAAAAAAAAAATATTCATCTTTATAATATAAATCTAGAATTTAAGAATATTTAATTTTCAATTTGTTTTTAATCATTTTGATTTAACCACTTCCATTATAAAATTTATATTGCATCTTGATACCTACATTATGAAATTACCTAAATCTATTTTAATGATCTTTTTCAATAAAATATAGCCAACAATATTGGAATTAATACACATCATTATCAATTTCTTACCAATTGCCTCAATTTTTTTACTAAAACAAATAATATTTTCTATTGTACTATTGTACAGATGTTGTATAAAATGCAGACAAATTTAATGAACAATCAGTGTCGTAAATCAATCATATATTTATAAAAATGATATAAAATTATTACTCATGGCACTTCTTGCATTTGCATGTTAATAGAAACTATGCTTCATGATTCTCTAAAACCATACCAGATGTCTGATAATAGAACTAGAAATAACCTAATTAATAAAATTATGGCTTCAAATATTTTTAAATTAAACAAAATTAATGAAAAAGAAACTATTCTAAAATAAGAATGTTGAACAAATGTTTATTTTTTTAAAAAATGTTTTAATAAATTTATATATATTATTAATTCTTGACATGTACATGTGACTTATTTTGATTAATTTGTAAAAAGTTTATGAACAAAAACAGTTTTCCATTTAGATATATTTGTTTAACTGAATAATAAATAAATAATCTTTTTTTTTTTAGAAACAAGGAGCAATTAAAATTTTATTTCATCTAATCAATAATGCACATTCTCAAATTTTACAGTAATATTAAATAACATGCAAATATATTTGATGCCACACATGAAGAAACATTCCTTTTAGGCAGATGACATGTAAATCTGTCTTAGATTTTTGTTTTGTTTGACAGAAAATGGTTCTTCTTACTTGTTAATATATAAAACAAGACCCCAATTTACTTTCTCATTGTTAATTCATTCCATTCTGAGGCATAGGTTAATGAAAAAATTTTACAATACTTTTTGTTATGAAAAATAGTTAGTAAAACAAACAAACACACAAAAAAACAGCCTAGACAGATAGTGAAATCAGTTTATTTAAGGTAGAGATCTGTGCTCTTTATACCATATTTGGTTTCCAAACTCAAATTTATAAAAAAATTTAATGATGCTAGAAAAGAAAAAGCAGAGTGACCATAAAAAAGTTAAAATCATGGAAGATTCCATCGGAATGCCCTCAATAAGCTACCATTGTTTTGTCAATGAAGTTTGCAATATTCTATATTTGTCTTTTAAATCTAAGAAGCACAAAACTAGAAAAAGCAACATAAAGTAGAATTATAGACTTGTTTTTAAATCCATTATTCTTTTAATTTCTAATTTTAGCCACAGGAACACATGCCGTTCTTTAAGACATAAAATGCAAAATGTGATTGGAAAACTATCCAGCAATATTATTTACACAGAACTTTTCCAAAAATTTGTTTGATAGCAAAAATTACATCAATTTCAACTGAAACCCAAAAAGATATAATGGTGACAAATACAAAGTGTATTTATTTACAATTTTTGAACTATCATTTCACAAAGCCACTGTAAATCTATCTTTTGATTGGATTGTTTATAGATTTCTTTATAATGTATATAAATAGATAGCAGTCTAAAAAAGCCATATGTACATTAATAGTGAATAAATTGGAAAGTGTTTGAAAAGTTTAATTGTATTTATTATTTTTGTATCCATGAATAAGCATGTACTTTTCTCATCTGGAAATAGTTATTAATACTTTCTGTTTTGGATTGCAAATTAAAAAATAATATATTCCATAAATTTTAAAACAAAATTTTTTTCATAATTATTGATTTTTGGTATAAAAAATGTATATTATTTTGTCAAGCGTTTTTAGCAGAGAGGTCAGTGCAGCCACTTTGCAAGCAAGCAGTTGGTTGCAGATGGTTGTTGTGTGTTCACCTCCCCGCCGATGCTATGACATATGAAATATATATATATTATTATGACAATTAATATGTAATTTTCAAATGATTATATGAGTTTTTAAAGTTATATTTAGCATTTTCAATAAATTTTCTATTCATTATTATCACTAGAAGACAAATTTATTTATGAAATTACTGTTCAAAAGTTCATCTATGATTTCCTTTGTTATTGGAAGACAATATGATATTAATAAAAAATTGGAAATGAAATCTAATGTATTGAAGACTTGCTAATTTTACATTTATTAAAAAATAATGTGTTTAAATTCTTAAATATTAATCCTATTTTATCAAGCAGATGTTCCATTTTTTTCTGCATTTTTTTATATTAGTGACTCTCGTGAAATATACATTATATACATATTAAAATTATAAATTATATTATTTAGTATACTTTAATATTATACTTCTGAGATAACTTGAAATAAAATTTATGTAATGTGATGGCTTAAAACAAACTCACTAACTCAAATATAAAAATGTTGTAGGATTTATTTATTCTTGCAAATCCAGTTATACTTTTAAGCTATAGTAGAACACTGAAATATTATTGTTAATAGTAATAATTACACATCTGTATAGTGTTTCCTTAAAATAAATATTTATTTATTTATTGTAGTCTCATAAAGTGACTATACAAGTGTTTAAAAAGTTAAGCTCAACTTTATTTTACCTGTAATTGGTCAGAATTGTTTTAACATTCACTCTTCATTCAGTTACCACATATATAATTAGATGGTTAGAAGTATAATTTAATATTGTTTATAAATATCACATTTTGAATAACGAAAACGTCTTTTAGCCTATGATTAATTTCCTTTCTCCCTGAATAATTCTTTCATTATTCTCACAAACTATGATTAGCTTTTTTTTTTTTTTTATCTTTTATAATTTTTTTTAACCGGTACAATTTAAGCAACAGGTAGGGCTTTGGAATGTTCCTGAATAAATTTATGTATTTATTTATTTTTATATTTTCATTTAAGACAATTATTTTTGTTTGTTTTAATATATAATGATTTTTATCTTTTTTTTCATCAATTGCAGCGTTTTGAACGATTTATTTTTTAAATTTCACTATTGTATTTTATTATTGAAATCAATATAATATTTATATTTTAACTCAAATATATCTATTAACAATGTCTTTTGCTTTTTATAAAAAAATTTTATATCAAAAGATGAATTATTAACTCATGCTTGATTAATACTATTGTAATTTTTTAATCTGAAAACTGGAAGAAAACATAACAATAGCATGTTCTCATTCCTTTTAAAAAAGTTTTGACTAGAAAGAAATTAAAATTTTATAATTTAAATCTTTTCAGTATTTTTTAATAAATGTTTTATGCAATTTTATTTTACATAAATATGAATTATTAAAAATTTAAATGAAAAAATAATATATGCAATTTATTTTCACGTATTTATTGATTTTAGTCTTCTTCTGAATATATTTTAAAAGCTGATATTTAGTGTAAAGTTGTCTTGAGGTAAAAGCCATTCATTTTATTTTTATTTTTAAATAGTTTCACTTCATTTATATTTAATGTAATTATTTTATTAATTTCCAACCTGAAAATAATATATAATATTGATTTTTTTTAAAATATTAAATTTTAGTATTTTAGACTTATTTAATTTATTGCTTATACGAAAAGTGAAACTGACAATCAGACATTAACACATACTGGATGTAATACTGTGAAGTAGAAATAAGCGGAATTCAGCATGTGCTTAGAAATACAGGAATTGTCAGGAATATATTTTAAAAAAGATCTTGATTTTATTGTAAAAATATTTTTTATAGCATTTGTTTATGTAGAAATGTTCATTATAATATAGCCCATCTGAAACAAATACATTAATTTGTCTAAAATATGAATAGTAAACTTCATTTTATTGGGAAAGACATTTTTTATATGCAGCTGATTTATGTAATGTATATTTTAAATTTTTATTTGTTCACTTTACATTTTTTTTTAATGTTTAAATATCAATAAAAATAATTCAAATCAGAAATTAGTTATTCAAGAGATTATACAACATTGAAGGACTAGAGGTCAAAGGTTAAGTTTTAATCCAGAAACTAGTTTTCAAGTCTTGCACTTTTCTACTTGCTGCACTATGCAAGATCAGATATTTTAGCATCAGATATTATAGAATGATTTTAATACAGAAAAAATAGTGTATAATAATTATAAAAAATCAACTATTTTAATATTATTTATCAATAATTTTTCTTTTGATAATGACATAGATAACATTCAGTGATACTATTTAGTTTTGTAAGGGATTGCTCTTAATTAATGCAATTATGATGTAGTATGTATTCACAACTAATTGATTAACCATATATATAAATGTGTTATAAATAAGAAATTTTCAGGTAGATTAGCAATCACTTGCAGATGTTTTTTTGTTTCTTTGAAGAAAGTGGATTTGTTATTACAGAAAGATTCAGGGAATGATAAATTCTGCAAAGGAAATAGAGAAGTAAAATGAATGTAAAAAATATTTATATTATTCTACACATTCTGATGTAGTATTTTTATATATTTGTCTGCTATGTTCACATGTATTGTACAGCAAACATTGTTTTTAATATATAAATATGTTGAGTTTTATAGATGCATCATGAAATTGAAATTGAAATGAAGTATTAAATTAATTTTATATTCAATTTTCAATTTCACTTATAATTTAAAACTAATGCAAGATATTTTTTCTTATATATTTATAGTTTTAATTATTTAAACCATGTAGATAAAGACATCAAAATAAAATTTAACTATGTTAATGTTTGAAAAGTTAATTTATTTTAGAAATTATAATGATTTAATTTTGAAACTTATAATCACTAATTTTTGTAATGAGTTACGACAGGTTGTCTACAACTCTTTTTGCATTTTTTAATTATTATTTTAAATTGAATAATTGTATTTTTAACTTTTTTTTTGTTCCGACTCCATTAATGTAAATTATGTTTTAAAAATTTTAATTGTTAAATATTTAAATACATTGATAAATTGCTTTAAAAAATATAATATAAAAATGTGGAATTAGATTTATTTTAAATGATTTGCAGAATTAGTTTTATAATTGTAACTATCCCAGATCTAAAAGGAATTTTAAATCAAGGATTGATTCATTTACATTTTTATAAAGTATTTTTTCTTTAATATTATCTACCAACATTTTTTTGTATTTTCTTCATTAATTATTTATAATTCACAAATTGATGAATTAGTCTCGTGGTTACACAATGTAGAGTGTGTGTGTTAGTGCATTTTGAAATAAAAAGTTGAAATGAACACTTACAAAATTTACTGTACTTATTTATAAATATAGGGGTTTGAACTCAGACTTTCAAGCACCCGCCAACTATCCACAGTATCTCATACAACTGATACCCATGACCACACACATCTAGAAAAGGTAAATAATCACCAATATACGTTATTTAAAATGAAATGTTTTTAAAAAGTTCTATATAGGATATTTGTGAGTTTGATAAAAAATTAAATTTTATTGGAACAAAAGGAAGCAAAATACTTTTGTTTAAAACAAAATTGTTTTTCCTTATAATGTATTTTAATTATAGATAATCTTATATTCTGTTTTTACTTAAAGGATTAATAACTGAAATACATGCTTTATTATATACCTGTATCAATATATGTAATAAATAGGGTATATGAGCACAGACTTTCACATGACTCACCACTCTCCACTCTATCTTATAATACTAATACAGTTGAACACATATATGTGTAGAGATGATAATCTGGACCAACTGATGATTGCCGGTTGATTATTTATCTTTTCAACATATATGTGTTCAAGTGTAGCAGTGTTATGAGATAGAGTGGAAAGTGGTGGGTCATTTGAAAGTTTGTGCTCATATACCTTACATATTAAAGCATTAATGTAAATTAAGTGCAATACAATAGTAATTATCTTGTTTTTATTAATCAAGCAGAAAATGACTTACTATAAGTGTCTAGTTTTTAAATTCCAGTGCATATTATAAATAGTTGGTTCAGATTAAGTGCTACTAGTTTGAGAGAGTATAGAGTAAAAAGAATGTTAAAAGACAGTTACCAGTCTCAATGTCAGCCAAATTTGAACTTTTTGAAAAATACACACACCTTTTTTGTTATATTTTATAGTCCATGTGTATCTACTAGATACTGCATGTTGATGGTGAAGATTGAAAATAATGAAAGCAGAACAGAGTTGAGGATTACTGACATTACTGTAATTCACTACTAACTAGGACAGGTGATACTTGAAATATAGAATAAGAAGCTAGCCTACCAGTCTTGTGACTCCAATATTCAGAACTATATTTTATACATACACTACTTTATATATTCATGGAAGCACAAATGATTTGTATATATACTGCTCAGATACAAAATTTATTTTTCTAACATATGGAATACAAACAGTATAAATTGCTAATGAGTAAAAATATGTTGTCATAATATTTCAGACTTTTAACTTTTCAAATCAAGAAAAATTTATTTCTATTAATGGTATAGGAAAAAGGAGTCTAATCTGTACTGATGTGATTTATTTTTAAAACTGTACAACTTTTGAATAATGAATCTGATGTATTACTCATCTAAAGAAAATTGTTGATCAACAAAAAATGTAACTGCTCAGTTAAACTTCTGGACTATCTCTAGAAAATAGAAATTCTAGGCATACTTTGTTAAGGTATTCAGCAATATTCTCTGTGAATAAATATAATATCTGAATTTTAAGCAGGATGATCCAAGAAGTTACTTTTTGAATATGTACACTGCAGTGATATTGTATATTGAAATACAGACTAATTCAAATAAAGAGCATGAAATATGTAAGACTAAAACTTTAGCCATTTTAAACTTTGTAAATCACCCAACTTAAATATATAAGAAAAATTCCAAGTGTATACATCTAGATGATTATTTAAATATAAAAATGCATTTGATTTTTTTTTATGATAGCTAATTTTTAAAGTTTAAAATGACTAAAGTTTTAGTCCTACTTTGTATGCATAAGTTAAAGATGTTTGTTTATGAGCAGTTTAAGATCATTGCTAAATAAAATTTTATGTTCTTTGTTTGAATTAGTCTATATTTCAATATATAACATCACCACAGCATAAGTATTTAAAAGGTAACCTTTTGGATCATGCTGCTTCAAGAAGACTTTATATTTATTCACAAAGGGTCTTCAGTTACTGATATGCACTGGATTTTTTTTTTGTGTATATATATATATATATCCACAGATGGCGTTCTACCAAAAATGCCAATCAAGCGTATGTTTTGTTTACATAAACGTCAGAGTAGTTAGTATTCACTATCTCTAACTATAATTCCACTTTCAGATCATGATTTCAAGCTATTTGCTATCGTCAGTGAAAGACAGGAATAAAGAAACTAGATCTAAATACAAACTCTGAGCGTTTATGAAACAATTTCTATTCAGCTTGCAAGCGTGAATTTTTTAGACACGTAATGTCTTCAAACTCAGCATAGCAAACCAGATAGCTATATGGGTCTGATCTCAGTTCAGCATCACCACATAGTAGAAGCCTCTGCAATCTATATCATTGCAAGAAAGACCTCAAAGGTACATTTATGATAAACAAAAATGCAAGTTAAAAAACTTGCTAACGCTTGTATTTATGTCCACAGATGGCGTTCTACCAAAAACGCCAATCAAGCGTGTGCTCTTCCGATGTTTTGTTTACATAAACGTCAGAGTAGTTAGTATTCACTATCTCTAACTATAATTCCACTTTCAGATCATGATTTCAAGCTATTTGCTATCGTCAGTGAAAGACAGGAATAATACTAACTACTCTGATGTTTATGTAAACAAAACATACGCTTGATTGGCATTTTTGGTAGAACGCCATCTGTGGACATAAATACAAGCGTTAGCAAGTTTTTTAACTTGCATTTTTGTTTATCATAAATGTACCTTTGAGGTCTTTCTTGCAATGATATAGATTGCAGAGGCTTCTACTATGTGGTGATGCTGAACTGAGATCAGATCCATATAACTATCTGGTTTGCTATGCTGAGTTTGAAGACATTACGTGTCTAAAAAATTCACGCTTGCAAGCTGAATAGAAATTGTTTCATAAACGCTCAGAGTTTGTATTTAGATCTAGTTTCTTTATTCCTGTCTTTCACTGACGATAGCAAATAGCTTGAAATCATGATCTGAAAGTGGAATTATAGTTAGAGATAGTGAATACTAACTACTCTGACGTTTATGTAAACAAAACATACGCTTGATTGGCGTTTTTGATAGAACGCCATCTGTGGACATAAATACAAGCGTTAGCAAGTTTTTTAACTTGCATTTTTGTTTATCATAAATGTACCTTTGAGGTCTTTCTTGCAATGATATAGATTGCAGAGGCTTCTACTATGTGGTGATGCTGAACTGAGATCAGACCCATATAGCTATCTGGTTTGCTATGCTGAGTTTGAAGACATTACGTGTCTAAAAAATTCACGCTTGCAAGCTGAATAGAAATTGTTTCATAAACGCTCAGAGTTTGTATTTAGATCTAGTTTCTTTATTCCTGTCTTTCACTGACGATAGCAAATAGCTTGAAATCATGATCTGAAAGTGGAATTATAGTTAGAGATAGTGAATACTAACTACTCTGACGTTTATGTAAACAAAACATACGCTTGATTGGCATTTTTGGTAGAACGCCATCTGTGGACATAAATACAAGCGTTAGCAAGTTTTTTAACTTGCATTTTTGTTTATCATATATATATATTACAAATAAATCAAGTCATGTCCCATGACCTAATTTAAACAAGCTTGCATTACAAATGCCAGTAGCAGAAACCGGTCTGGGGTTGAGGATATTCTGCAAAGCTTGTTAAGAACTTATTTGTGAGCTCTTTATAAAACATATATATAATTTATTATTTATTATTAAAATAAAATAATATTGACCTATGAATTTAATGAATTTATTATTTACCAGTTAACAATTTCACTTTTTTTTTTGTTCCACCTTATGAGAGTTTATGAAAATGTTCATTTCAGTACTGGTTAAAATTTTTATTTTTTACTAAAACTCAATCAGTTGGATCTTATTTCTTTGTGATTTAATTTTATGAATGAATAATATTCTACAAAATAACATTTGACATTTTTAAATATTTAAAAACTGATTTGTAAATCAAACAATGCAACATACACATCGTCAATCATATTAGTGTAAACACTCTTTCAGAAAATGAACAAAATGTTTTTATTTTAAGTTTTTTTAATGTAAATGAATGAAGTCAATTTATTACAGATCTTTCAATTTCTGACTTAAAATCTGATATTTTTTTTGTAATAATTAGAATATTCTAAAAATGTTAACACCATGTCAATTCTTACAAGTTATGATGTAATTGATACTGTTATATTCTATTACTATATTATAATCAAATTTATTATCTTTTATTTCTAAAAAAGGGTAAATGAATAAATTGAAAGTTTGCATGTTTATTTCTTTTTGTTTTAAATGATAATCAGTCAATTAGTGTGTAAAAATAATCAAAAAATATTTTACTAACAAGCAAAAAAGTCATGTATCTTTGCATGAAAACTTGACCAGAATGAAGAAAATGCCCATGAGGCATTTTCTTCTGTGTCAACAATATAATATGCCTTATATGTAAGCTGATTGTCTTTTATATTTAAGAGGACTTCTTTAGATTTTTTTTTCAAATAAAATGTCAATGAAAACCTTATGGTATCTTCAAAATAACAACACTCTTTAGAAATAAACAAGGAACATTTCATAACTACCAGGAAAGCAAGTAGAATATTAAATGGAATATTTTATGTTATGACATGCACAGTGTATTGGCATATCTATATGGGTTAACAGACATCTAAATTCCTTCACTAATATTAAAACAGAATAATCTTTATTAGCTAGGTATTTATTAGAATATTTTGTTTTATCATAGATGCATATCTGTGTGCTTATATATATATTATGTAAACCATTTATTAATATTATATATATCTTTGTAAATGTAATTGCTTGGGTGTTCTAATTGAAGTATCTGCAAATAATCACAAAATCAGATTGATGTATTTTATTGAAATATCTATATTTGTTAATAGTCAAAATAAGAATGTTCTATTTACATTACAGAGTACTTATTAGACATTCGATTTCATTTATTATCATCATCAATATTCATTACTGTGAGTTATTTTAGTGAAGCTATTTGATAGCTGCATAGTTTTCTATCGTTTCTTTTGTTCACAGTTATTAAGGTCCTAATAATCCCAAAGCTAGTTTTGATAAGCATTAGTTATGACTGAATATATATATATATATATTGTACCCTCACTTCTCGATATATGATATAATTTAAAATATGACTAGCTCAATAAAATCATTATACTCAGCTAAAATATGTACAACTATCTTTAATATATTTTTATAATATTATAACTTATCAGATTTATTACAAACTTATCAAAAATTAATATAGTTCAATATTATGTACTAATTAAATAAATATTTACTAAAATCATGAGACTGTGAAGTGAAGTTACAATTGGTAATTGGACTTACATTGAGTCAATGTCTTTCCAAGACACTGTCTCAATGGCATAAGAATACTATTACTTCTAATTATCTCATTACTAACTCTACAGCACTCTTATGACTTTTATAAATGAACTATCTTTAATAATAATAGATAAATAAATCTCAATCTTTTGTTAAGGAACTATAATTAAATGATCTCAGGTTCTTCTAATTATCTTAAAGTAATAATAATTCATGTAGATAGGAATGATAAGGGATTTAATATCAAACCTAAATACACCTAACTTATTCTAATAACAATAACTAACAATAATAATCTTTAGTGTATAGCTTAATCTTATCTATTTTATTATACTATTAATCATTAAGAAAATAAGTAAATCATATACATGTCTTTCATTTCCATATAGTATCTTAATTTTAAAATAGACCAAAATCTTATAATTTAATAATTTGTGGCAATAAATAATCTTATACTCTTATATTGTGCATTATAATTACTTTATGACCATTGTAATATTATATGTTAATGTCAATCAATTTCTATAAATTATATTAAGAAAATATTGTGTTTCTTTCTCAAAATAATAAAATAATAAATTCATATTGTGCAAATATTATGTTTATTCAAATTATCTGTTGTCAAATGCTGTGGTGTAAAATAATGAATTCAACACATCTTTTAAACAACTTAACAAATTTATTTACATCAACTTTAACATATAACTTATTTACACTATTTACATTTACAAATGGAACTAAAGAAAATAAAACAAAATAAGAAAAATAATAATACAAGTTTTTTTACACTGTTACTATTTCCATAATCATAAGTAGATAATTTATACATTTATTAAATGTTCTATCAATAACATTTAATTAAGTTTATGACTTTAATTTTAATAAAAATCATTTGTTATCAATTAATATAAGAAAAGGTTTTATGTAAGATATCATTCATGTAGCATGTATGTAAATAAACAAACTTTAATAATTAAAAATGCTATTTCACTTAAGTCTTACTGCTATTTATATTATAATGTACTAATAGGTAGTAAATGTACCATTAATATTACTCAAAGATCAATTAATGTATAAACTGATATAACTTTGTAATACAATAACAATTATTGATTATCACTGTTTATTTCATTCCGATATAATGTCATACTACATGTCTTATCAAAATATGCAATAGGTATATGTTCTTTTAAAAATAACACTTTAAATTATTTAACAATTTCAAATTTTATAAAGTATTATGTTAAATAAATTCTATGATTCTTTTCCATTTCAAATTATTACACTTCTTTACTTGTTATTCTTATTCCTTTATAAAACTACTATCTACAAAAGTCATTTTAACCTTATTTAATTTCAGAAAAACAAATGACCAATTTTTAAAACAAAAATAATAACGATCCAAACTCTCTTATACCTCATCCTTTATATACAATAAGCCTTCAATCAAGATATAAATTTCTATGTAAAATTAACTTACTTATCTAATAAAAATAAAAATAAAAAATATAGACTTTATATACTTCTTACTAACTTGAAAAGAAAAATAAATAACTTACGCTAATAAAATCTAATTCCTAATATTGTAACAAAACATTAAAATTTACTCACGAAAGAATCATATAATTATTTCTAGGGTATCATATTACGTTGTACTAAATTTACATCATCAATTTAAAATATGCATATTAAAATAAAACTGCTATTATTAATCTTATGCGTGTATATTATTTAAACATTAATACATTCATTCAATAATCATATAACATTTGGTTGATCTAAAGAAAAAACATAGTAAATACATCAAATTATTATTATTACACAATTTTTACCATAAATAATACTTCAATGTACAGTCCGTCACACGATGTCCTCCAGGATTCCAGTTTTACAAAATAATTTCACATTTACACTCAACAATTATTCTTTAAAATATTACGTGTTGTATAATTATAAAATAAACTTTATGCAATAAAAAATTATATTAATATTTAGTTATTACTTTTAAAAAAAATGTAAATGTACCTTTCCTATCTTTCAATAAATTAATAATTAATTAAATATTTATGTTAGTTAATAAATAAAACATATTACATAACATCCAACGGTGTCTTCTTTCACTATAATTGTTCTTTTTCCTAGGCACAAATTTTCACCAAACATTACTTCCTTTTCCGGTACATCACGTGTTTTTTAAAAGTTTTTATAGAATAAATGAAAACGTTCTTTTTTTTAAAAAATAAAAATAAAAGTCAAAGTCAGTTCCACCATAAACAAAATAAAATTAAAAATAGTTTATAGGATCCATATTCATTTTCTTTAAGAAAAATTATTTAAAAGTTATTATTTTAGAATTAGTCAATAGTTTATAAATTCTTTTTTAATTATTCTAAAATTGACTTGGATATCCACGTATATTTTATTTGCGCATTCCTTAACAGATATTTAGGTAAGATTACTTTTAAAGTCTTTTGTACGACCAGCGTTCAGACTTTAATAATATAATAATTTTTATTTATAGGTATTTCTTTACCTGTTAAATTTCCAATTTATTTGCCTTTTAAAACTATTAAAATGTAGTCTTTTAAACCATAAAGACTTAACAAGGCAAGTATTTATGTAATCATTATTACTTATCATCTTTACTAAGTTATATACTTAGATTTATAATTCACAAATACTTTCTTCATAAAGAAGTATTTCTCATTCTTTTAAATATCTGTTTTATAAAAATTAATTACCATCAGCTTTTAAAATTATATAAGGTCCAACGTATTATTTTTATGCATCTAGAAACTCTCCTAGTTAATCCAGCGTTTGTTAAATTTTCAGTATAAAGTCTCCAATACATTTTATCCTTATACGATGTTTTCATGACTATTTGATAGTAAATTGAGCTTTGATCAAGACGATAGGAAATTATAATTAAAATTAACACTGCATATTTATCGATAAACTTTTATAAATTATTTTTAAAAAACTACTCTCTAATAATTTTAAAACGATTTTGAGAGCGTCTATAATCACTTAGCTATTTCTAATAGCACCTTTACTTTAAGAATTTCAATCACAAGTCCCCTCCGAACAATTGAACCTTGGTTTTATACCGGAAGAAAACTCCCACTTGATTGGTGAATTAAACAATCGACTTGCTAGCTTATTTACATATTTTACCAACAAGACAGAATTAAAAATAAATAATGACTTATTTAATATTTATTATTTATCACATTATTAAATTCTTAAATTAATCTTTATCATTTATTTAAATCTATTAAACATTTTTTTAAAATATACTTTCTTACTTTATTTCACTTTTAACTTTTATAAGATTATTTTTATAAACAAACTAAGTCTATTTTTATTCGTTATGTTTTTAAGCAGTATTTTAAAAATCAGATTTAATATTTCACATTAATTATTTTTACTTTTATCTCATGATAGCCAATATAATATTTATAAATTTTATAACAGAATTTTTAAAATAGCTTTGCAACTTTACTAAAAAAACTCCCAAGCATGTGTATATGTGTCTAATTAACATCTGTTTTTTTTTACAACAAAGCTACAAACGCTTGTAATAATCTAAAAATAAACTAACAATTCATTTTTTAAAAATAAATATTTTTAAAATAAATAATATCTTCTAACAACTTTTAAAATAATACTTCGATATTATTAAAATCAAATATTAATCTTCTATTATGTATTACTAATAATTAAAATATTTATATTCATTTATTAAATATTAATTTTTATCAACAATAAATATATGCATTTAATTTTAACTTGTCTTTTAAAACTTTAACTTTAAACATTTATTTATTAAATTTATTAATGCAGTATTGATTATGGCCAGTTTTCCCAACCATATACTATTATCACTCCCATTGAAATGTCTCTCTCAAACATCAGCACAATTTTCACATATCAAATACTCATGAATTACTTTAGTTACACTTTTTAAAAGATTGTTATAAACAAAATTAACATCATATAGTTAAATATATCTTAAATTTAAAATTTTTTAAATAGATTGATACAACAATTTATGGAGACCCATACAAAAGGGCACATATCCTCCTCCTTCGGATAAAAATTTTAAATTAACCATCTACCTTCATCTTCTTTAATCTACAATTAACATCTTCATTTTTCATATCATTAAATATCATAATCAATCACTTTAACATGAAATTTTATAAAGCACTGGAACTTCACATTAAAATCTCAACCAGAAAACACTTCTAAATAAAATCATCATGACTTTCTTTTACTTTATAAAATTAAGTCTCACTTTTCTTTTATTTATATCTTTAATTAGGTCACTCTTTTTATTTCCCTAATCTTACTATGAAATATCATATGTTTAAATTCCTTTAAATAACACCTTGTACACAAACTAAACTATAAATACATATTTCTATAGTTAACACTATCTTTTAAATCACACTTTGTATTTTATTTTTACACTTGTTGCTAGTTTCATTAACAGTTTTTAATGAATCATTATCTAATACACTTAGACACTTTTCATTTAAAGAGATTAACTTTATCCCTGAAAATTTATTAATTTTATGATCACTACTACAATATTTATGAAAATTCTTAAATTCATCCATAACTTTTTCATAAATTGATCTTTTATAAGATCTACTCACTCTTATCATATTATTCATTTCTCCTTAAATTAACATTTACTGACTTGATAATAAATTATTTCATTATATAAAAATATAATATCTGAACACCACACTAAAATCTTTACCCACACTACATCCTTTGAAAATTGTAATTCACACTTCAGAAGGATATGGAATTAAACTTCTTGCATTATAAGTTCCTTTTTCACCATCTGGTGTGGTTAACATAAATGCATTTTCACCTACTTTGCAAGATATTCTATATGGACCCTCATATAGACTAAGAAATTTTTTGAACTGATTTCTTTGAAGGTTGCTAACATGGAAAGACCTTTTTAATTTAATTTCTTATTACTAGCTTTATTAACTGGTCTTTTTAAAATTGTGGTCACACCACTAGTAGAAGGCTGATTATTTTGATCATCACTTCTGTCTCTAAATGTATCAAATTTAACAAATTTTTTTAAGTGTGGAGACATCCTATCTCTACCTCTATACTCAAATCTCCTTTTATACCCTGCAGAAGGTCTCACACCATTGTTAACATTGATATTTGCTAACGGATAATTATTTCTATCCTTGTTTACTTTAAATCTATTATCCATAGATAATTCAGCTACTTCAAGAGCATCTAATACCTCAGATACTTCTTCTATTGAACCACGATCAGCAGCTATCAACAACTGTTCAACGTTTTTAGGTAAGTTATGCCTTACAATTCTTACAATCTGTCCTTCTGATAATGGACAAGCAGTCAACGTTTTCAACCGAACAGCTTGATTTCTGAAAAAGCTTGTATAGCTGCCTTTACTAATATGGTATTTTTCTTGAGTAATTTGGTATCTGATGCAATCTTGTTTATCAGAGTTCCAAAAACTTCCAACAATAAAACACTTAAAGTCGCCATAAGTTATTGGTTTCTCAAACAGTGATTGCCACCAATCTTTGGCAATTCCATACAAATGATTGCTACACACTGCCACTTTTTCTTTTTCTGACAAGGAACATATGGAAAATAATTCGTCCAAATTATTTAAAAATTCTGAGGGATTTTCCATATACTCTCCTTTAAATGGTTTGACTTTCATAAAACGTAAAGCCATTGAATTATTGGCATTTCCTTCACAATTAACCACTTCTCTACTTGGTCTACTATCAATTTCTTTCACAATAGTATTTTCTGACTGATTACTATTACCCTTCCTTACCGATTCTACTTTATCTATTCTTAATGAATTAACATAATCATCATATGCCTTATCACTTATTTTCCCTTTTAATACTTCTGTCTTTGTATTATTTACATTTTTAATCTCTATTTGGTCATACATTTGTTGAAATTTCCCCTCTAAATCCATTTGTTCAAGCACTTGCTTGACATACCCTTTCTGTTCCTTCCTAAATTCATCCAAATTTTTATCTAGGATTTCTTTATACTTATCATTATTTTGCTCAAACATACCTGCATGCTCTTTTATATCATTTTGCATACGCTTTAAATTTTCTCCTACCTTTGATCGATATTTATGTTCATCGATTCTTTTAACATCTAGTTCCTTAAATTTTTCAATTAGTTCCTTCTCTATTTCATCTTTTATATCTTCTTTAGTCTGAACTATTGCACTCCTAACACTTTTAATATCTTCACTAACATTATTAACATGGTCTTTAACCTCACAAATCTCACTATCAACTTTTAATTTATAGCTATCAATTTTTAAAGCTAAATCATTGTTATTTATCCTACATTGATCAATAGATTCTGCTATTTGATCTTTCAAATTTTTAATCGTACTCTCTGAAAATTCACAAAATTTTCTTTCCAACAATTCTTGATTTTTATCATCAATTTTTATTACTTCTAACTTTAAAGATTCAACTACTTCTTCATTTTTACTAAACTTGATATCCAGATTATTAATTTTATCTTCCACATCTTTTTTAAAATTCTTTACAATTTCAGAATTATCCTCAACCTTTTTATTTATATTGTCTATACAAAATCTTATCTCTTCTTTATCTTTACTTAAGTTTTCTTTAACTTCTCTAATATTTTCCTCAAGAGATTCTACTTTTATATTATTCTCAATTATATCCTCTCTAAGAGAATCTAACTTCATATTCATTTTATTACTTTCCACTTTCATTTCTTCTTTAATAGCATCAAATCTAAGACTATTTTTATGACTCTCCTTTTCCATTTCTTCTTTTAAAGAATCTTTCATTTCTTCTTTAATATAATTACTCTCCTTTTTCATTTCTTCTTTAATAGCATCAAACCTAATATTATTTTTATGACTCTCCTCTCTCATTTCTGCTCTAATATAATTACTCTCATTTTTCACTGAATTAATAATACCTTGACTCATTAATTCAAAATGTTTCATAAAATCAAACATTGAGAAGTTCTCTATAGTTTTCTCAGTTTTTACTACTTCTTTTTCTACTGTTTTAAAAACTACCTCTTCCTCCTCCTCTATTTCACTATCCATATTTTGAGTATTTTCTAATATTGTCTCAAAATCTACTAATTTCTCCCCTTCTTTTCTCTCCTCACAACTATTATCCTCAACAATAAAATTAGACATCTCAACTTCTAAATCTTTATCCCAGTTATTCATTTCTATATTTTTTAAAATTCAATTCTAATAGTATGCAGTACTTATTATCAATATTTCAAAATAATAATTCCCTATCAACCTTTCCATCTCCACTCAATTCACTTCTACAATTAATCACAAAACATCATCTTTGAAAACTCTACACTATTTATTATAAACTAATTATATAACTACGAATAACAAAATTGTGTCATATCATTAATTTTACACCTATGATCCACAGACAATTTGCACATAATATATTATATTCAATATACCTTTAAAATATCTTAAGAATTGATATGGTCATATTACAAAATAATTATTTGCCACATTTTCATCATTTACATATTTATTTGCTTATTAATTTAAAATCAACTTAGTATTTAATTTTATGAATAATCATATTATAGATACCACATGAAAATATAATAACTTTACTAATAAGATTTTTATTTTAATTTTACAATCAACATCTAATCACTTATAACTACTATTATAAAATACTAAGCTATTTATATTTAATAAATATACTAATCATTAATTCCTAAATTATACATTTTAACCCATACACTATTTTTACTAACAAATCTATACCTATCACTCTATTCCCCTAACATATACCAACCCTAAATTATGTATATCCTAATCCTTAACTAATATCTAAGCCTAAAACGTTTGGGCGCCAAAATCCTAACTACCGTTTGTACCCTCACTTCTCGATATATGATATAATTTAAAATATGACTAGCTCAATTAAATCATTATGCTCAGCTAAAATATGTACAACTATCTTTAATATATTTTTATAATATTATAACTTATCAGATTTATTACAAACTTATCAAAAATTAATATAGTTCAATATTATGTACTAATTAAATAAATATTTACTAAAATCATGAGACTGTGAAGTGAAGTTACAATTGGTAATTGGACTTACATTGAGTCAATGTCTTTCCAAGACACTGTCTCAATGGCATAAGAATACTATTACTTCTAATTATCTCATTACTAACTCTACAGCACTCTTATGACTTTTATAAATGAACTATCTTTAATAATAATAGATAAATAAATCTCAATCTTTTGTTAAGGAACTATAATTAAATGATCTCAGGTTCTTCTAATTATCTTAAAGTAATAATAATTCATGTAGATAGGAATGATAAGGGATTTAATATCAAACCTAAATACACCTAACTTATTCTAATAACAATAACTAACAATAATAATCTTTAGTGTATAGCTTAATCTTATCTATTTTATTGTACTATTAATCATTAAGAAAATAAGTAAATCATATACATGTCTTTCATTTCCATATAGTATCTTAATTTTAAAATAGACCAAAATCTTATAATTTAATAATCTGTGGCAATAAATAATCTTATACTCTTATATTGTGCATTATAATTACTTTATGACCATTGTAATATTATATGTTAATGTCAATCAATTTCTATAAATTATATTAAGAAAATATTGTGTTTCTTTCTCAAATAATAAAATAATAAATTCATATTGTGCAAATATTATGTTTATTCAAATTATCTGTTGTCAAATGCTGTGGTGTAAAATAATGAATTCAACACATCTTTTAAACAACTTAACAAATTTATTTACATCAACTTTAACTAATAACTTATTTACACTATTTACATTTAAATGGAACTAAAGAAAATAAACCAAAAATAAGAAAAATAATAATACAAGTTTTTTTTACACTGTTATTATTTCCATAATCATAAGTAGATAATTTATACATTTATTAAATGTTCTATCAATAACATTTAATTAAGTTTAGGACTTTAATTTTAATAAAAATCATTTGTTATCAATTAATATAAGAAAAGGTTTTATGTAAGATATCATTCATGTAGCATGTATGTAAATAAACAAACTTTAATAATTAAAAATGCTATTTCACTTAAGTCTTACTGCTATTTATATTATAATGTACTAGTATGTATTAAATGTACCATTAATATTACTCAAAGATCAATTAATGTATAAACTGATATAACTTTGTAATACAATAACAATTATTGATTATCACTGTTTATTTCATTCCGATATAATGTCATACTACATGTCTTATCAAAATATGCAATAGGTATATGTTCTTTTAAAAATAACATTTTAAATTATTCAACAATTTCAAATTTTATAAAGTATTATATTAAATAAAATTCTATGATTCTTTTCTATTTAAATTATTACTCTTCTTTACTTGTTATTCTTATTCCTTTATAAAACTACTACCTACAAAAGTCATTTTAACCTTATTTAATTTCAGAAAAACAAATGACCAATTTTTAAAACAAAAATAATAACGATCCAAACTCTCTTATACCTCATCCTCTATATACAATAAGCCTTCAATCAAGATATAAATTTCTATGTAAAATTAACTTACTTATCTAATAAAAATAAAATAAAAAATATAGACTTTATATACTTCTTACTAACTTGAAAAGAAAAATAAATAACTTACGCTAATAAAATCTAATTCCTAATATTGTAACAAAACATTAAAATTTACTCACGAAAGAATCATATAATTATTTCTAGGGTATCATATTACGTTGTACTAAATTTACATCATCAATTTAAAATATGCATATTAAAATAAAACTGCTATTATTAATCTTATGCATGTATATTATTTAAACATTAATACATTCATTCAATAATCATATAACATTTGGTTGATCTAAAGAAAAACATAGTAAATACATCATTATTATTATTATTATTACACAATTTTTACCATAAATGATACTTCAATGTACAGTCCGTCACAAGATGTCCTCCAGGATTCCAGTTTTACAAAATAATTTCACATTTACACTCAACAATTATTCTTTAAAATATTACGTGTTGTATAATTATAAAATAAACTTTATGCAATAAAAAATTATATTAATATTTAGTTATTACTTTTAAAAAAATGTAAATGTACCTTTCCTATCTTTCAATAAATTAATAATTAATTAAATATTTATGTTAGTTAATAATTAAAACATATTACATAACATCCAACGGTATCTTCTTCCAGCTATAATTGTTCTTTTTCCTAGGCATAGATTTTCATCAAACATTACTTCCTTTTCCGGTACATCACGTGTTTTTTAAAAGTTTTTATAGAATAAATGAAAACGTTCTTTTTTTTAAAAAAATAAAAATAAAAGTCAAAGTCAGTTCCACCATAAAACAAAATAAATTAAAAATAGTTTATAGGATCCATATTCATTTTCTTTAAGAAAATTATTTAAAAGTTATTATTTTAGAATTAGTCAATAGTTTATAAATTCTTTTTTTAATTGTTCAAAAATTGACTTGGATATCCATGTATATTTTTATTTGCGCATTCCGTAACAGATATTTAGGTAAGATTACTTTTAAAGTCTTTTGTACGACCAGCGTTCAGACTTTAATAATACAATAATTTTTTACTTATAAGTATTTCTTTACCAATTAAACTTCCAATTTATTTGCCTTATAAAACTATCAAAATTTAGTCTTTTAAACCATAAAGACTTAACAAGGCAAGTATTTATGTAATCATTATTATTTACTATCTTTACTAATTTATATACTTAGATTTATAATTTACAAATACTTTCTTCATAAAGAAGTATTTCTCATTCTTTTAAATATCTGTTTTATAAAAATTAATTACCATCAGCTTTTAAATTTATATAAGGTCCAACGTATTATTTTTATGCATCTAGAAACTCTCCTAGTTAATCCAGCGTTTGTTAAATTTTCAGTATAAAGTCTCCAATACATTTTATCCTTATACGATGTTTCCATGACTATTTGATAGTAAATTGAGCTTTGATCAAGACGATAGGAAATTATAATTAAAATTAACACTGCATATTTATCGATAAACTTTTATAAATTATTTTAAAAAAACTACTCTCTAATAATTTTAAAACGATTTTGAGAGCGTCTATAATCACTTAGCTATTTCTAATAGCACTCTTTACTTTAAGAATTTCAATCACAAGTCCCCTCCGAACAATTGAACCTTGGTTTTATACCGGAAGAAAACTCCCACTTGATTGGTGAATTAAACAATCGACTTGCTAGCTTATTTACATATTTCACCAACAAGACAGAATTAAAAATAAATAATGACTTATTTAATATTTATTATTTATCACATTATTAAATTCTTAAATTAATCCTTATCATTTATTTAAATCTATTAAACATTTTTTTTAAAATATACTTTCTTACTTTATTTCACGTTTAACTTTTATAAGATTATTTTTATAAACAAACTAAGTCTATTTTTATTCGTTACGTTTTTTATGCAGTATTTTAAAAATCAGATTTAATATTTTACATTAATTATTTTTACTTTTATCTCATGATAACCAATATAATACTTATAAATTTTATAACAGAATTTTTAAAATAGCTTTGCAACTTTACTAAAAAAAAACTCCCAAGCATGTGTATATGTGTCTAATTAACATCTGTTTTTTACAACAGAGCTACAGACGCTTGTAATAATCTAAAAATAAACTAACAATTCATTTTTTTAAAAATAAATATTTTTAAAATAAATAATATATTATAACAGCTTTTAAAATAATACTTCGATATTATTTAAATCAAATATTAATCTTCTATTATGTATTACTAATAATTAAAATATTTATATTCATTTATTAAATATTAATTTTTTATCAACAATAAATATATGCATTTAATTTTAACTTGTCTTTTAAAACTTTAACTTTAAACATTTATTTATTAAATTTATTAATGCAGTATTGATTATGGCCAGTTTTCCCAACCATATACTATTATCACTCCCATTGAAATGTCTCTCTCAAACATCAGCACAATTTTCACATATCAAATACTCATGAATTACTTTAGTTACACTTTTTAAAAGATTGTTATAAACAAAATTAACATCATATAGTTAAATATATCTTAAATTTAAAATTTTTTAAATAGATTGATACATCAATTTATGGAGACCCATACAAAAGGGCACAATATATATATATATATATATATATATATATATATATATATATATATATATATATATATATTATGGTCATCTATATGGTGTTCTTTAGAATTAATTGAATTGTAGAGATCATAAAAGTCAGCTTCAAATTTCACTCATGTCACTTTATATATTTTAGTATGATAATTTTTTAGTGATGGTTAGTATTCTTATGGTACGAGATGTCTCAGAGCTCTGATGATGGGCAGCATAGATATAATAATTTCAGCATTTTGGAAAATATATTTATTACTGTGATTATTTTGATATTAGTTAGATGATAATGAGTATTTTTTTTTAATCTTGTCACAAAAGATGACTGTTGATACTGAGTGATGATGATTGTTAGTGATACCCTGTATATCACTTATTATATTATTTAATTCTCGTGCTGATTTTTTATGTTCATTGAAATTGTGGTGATGAGAATGATTTACATTATTCCTGATATGCCTGCATTTAGTAGCATTAAAATATGGAAATTTATTTGGTTGTAAAGGGAAGAATAGAAAATGAATTGATAACTACAGATATGGATTATTAAAAAAGATCTGCAAGATAATCTAAGGAAGTGTGCATAAATAATGAAAAAATCGAAGAAATAATGATAGTGAAGCACATTGTAATAAGTGACCTCAAGGCAAGACAAAAACTAATGACTCAGCATTGATTAATCAAATAAATATTACACTAAATACTAACAGGAAAGAGAAAAGGAAGGCATCCAAAAAGTTATTGGAATGAGGAAATAGATAGTGTAATTAAGGATTAAAGACATAAATTTTCAGAAAGATTTATGGGTGTACAGGTAGGCATTTCGATTGGAAATCAGCAGACTAATATCACAGAGTGCTATAGATCAATGAAAAAAAATTCAATATTTTATCTATCTTAAGAATTACTACCACATAATTTCTCTTTTTAATTTTTCACTAGTTATTATTTTGTATATATTTTGCTTTAGTATCTTAATATTTATAAATCTATAGCTAATTAATATTTTGTTTTTTTCAAGTCCATATCTCAAAAAAAATTAATTTGTTTTTTATTCTCTTCTTTATATTTCATTATTTTACAGTATTGGTAAATAATTAGAGGGGTTTGATCCCAGACTTTCAAGCCCTCTTGTGAAAAAAATAAATTATCTCCAATATACATATTTCATGTTGAATCAGCACTCATCAATGGTCCAGATCACCCCCCCCCATATATATATATATATATATATTGTTAACTGTATACAGTATATTTAATTTTTTCATCAAAGCTGAATGTTTTCTCAGACAAGTGTATTGAGAATAGGTAATATTTTATTAATCAAAAAAGCATACTTTAAATATATGCACTAATCCAGATATTATTAATGTATTGTTTGCAAAAAGGCTTCAGCAAGGTACATAAAATTGTTTGCCAAAATTAGTTTTTTTTTTTTAATTTTTTTAAAACTATAATTAAAATTCCATTTACAAATTGTACGTTAAATGCTGTATATACAGAAAACTAGATTTGAAAATATATAAGGTGTGGGAGAGAGAGAATGTATTTTATAGCATTTTTTTGTAGCTAAAATAACATTAGTATAATTTAATCATTTTAGTTTGAGAAAGCCATCCGAAGTAAATTCTTATGATTATTTGTCTTTCTTTTTATTATAAATACTGCTAATCCATATTTTTAACAGTGATATTAAAATAGATTTCTTAACCACATAATCTTCATGCTTCTGAAAAATCTATATAAATTTTTTTTGAGAAATCTCTGAATACTATTTCATACTTTTCAAGACATTCAGATCAGATTTGATACCTCAACATTTTGGAATGTAAAATAGTTTTTACTTCATCCTAATGAAGAAGAAGTGTAAAGATTTTGCTACCTAATAAAAGCATAGTGAATATTTAAAATTGAAAAGTAAGTGGCAGGATCAATATTAATCATGTAAATTATTTTCAGTTCAACACTTGATTAAAATTCTGCTAGATCTTTAAAACACTGACATAAGGAGGAAAACAAGGTATGCAAGATTTTTGTCTGTTCCATTAAATAGTGGGACAAAATTTGGGCTTTTACCAACCTTTCTTTTGCTAAATTTATTATTTTAGTAACTTATTGTGTCTGACAAGGATCTTTTTATTGCATAAAAAAAGACATTTATTACAAGCATATTATGTGTAACAAACGTGTTTATTTTATACATGTTGATTATGACAGTTTTAACATATTCAACTTTTCAACATTTTTTAAAATTGACTTTTTCATTTTTCTTCTTAAAATTTATAATCACAATTGATTTAATATGCATTGCTAAAAATGGCTTGATGGAGTTATGTTGATAACACTTGGATCACATTTCCGGTCACTTTAATTCTAAAAATGTATAATAATATTTGAAAGATTATGAAATGTATGGTTGTTCATAATTCTTGATATATATTTCTGTAATATTTTTTGTTTCAACCATCACTTCTTTTATATTATGGGTGCTCTATATCACAAAACAGCCAATGCTTTCATGTTTACATTTTTTTGCTGTAATATGCTTATGTACAAGAATTTCTGAAATCCTTTTAACGGAGAACAAATTTTCAGCTTTTTATTTAATTATTCCATGCTTCAAAAGTTATTGCATCATCTCTCAGTGGTGATTTGAGTTTTAGTTCAACATTCTATTTTAGTTTTAAAACTTTTATTCTTATGAATCAATAAATTATACATGATTTATTAGAAATATTAGTTTACATCCTAAAAACCATATTTGTAACTTGTTGTTAAATTATCATAAAGCATTGAAATTTGGTTCTAAAATTTTTAATTGAATTTATAATTATTAACTCTATTAATATAAGGCATGCTGTATTATGTGGACATGTGGAGATGAATTTGTTAGTATTTTTCTTTAAATCACTCTTTTGTGCAACTTTGGTGCTATTTTTTTTTTGGTGTATGCACTCATTTAATGCTAAAAAAATGTAATATTGAAGTATTTACAATATCTTTCATGTGTTATTTCTTTATAAATCAGTTTTAAGAGTATATTTGTGAGATTATTTTGAGATTTTTGGCAAATCAAAGAAATTGTGATTTTGTAATCTTTATTGAAGATTCATAATTATATTTACACAATAATTATATTAATTGTATAATTATTAATATATATATATATGATTATACTTTTATTTTGTATCTATATATTCTATTTTTTTAAAAAAAAAATTAAATTAACATAATAATAACAAAGAAAAACATGGTCTGTACATTGACTGTTTTGTGGAACAGATTGTTAACACCTTTACAAATATTGGGTTAAGATCTTTTGAAAAAATATAAACGTAATTTTAATTTTCAATGCAGAATTTTATAGAATTATCAGGTTGTCAAATTTATTTGTTTTCATTTTCAACATAAATTTCAGGCAACAAAGCATTTGATGAATTTCTGGAGTTGCTTTTTTGAATGCTTTCCTGTCACCATGAAATGATGAAAAAGTTTTTTTGTTTTTATTACATTAACTATTATTAATATTTTTTCAATATTTGCCAACTTTAAATATGATTTTTTATTGAATTATAATATAGAATAAAAGTTTAATGTTAAAATAAATGTTAATCATGGGTGAAAAATGTTATCAGGGCTAACAGTAGAAAATATAAACTTATTACAGGGTTAAATATCACAAATCTTTTGTGCTATGATTATTACAAAAATTTTTTAATTTTGTATTTTTTAAAATAAAACATTAAAATAGAATCTAAGTGTAATCACACAAATATATATTTTTATTTTTACTATGCAAAAATTTTGTAAAATTATTAATAAATATTTAAATAAATTATGAAATATATATATTGCTTATTGCTATCTTAAAGAATTAACAATCAACAACTTTGCCTATATGTTTGTAATATCTTCTCTGTAGAATACTGACATCTTCAGATTTTTTAAAAATAATAAATTAATATTTACTTTAATTCCTGTTTCTGTCATCAAATCAGTCTTATTAGCTGAGAGGGCAGCACAGCTGCCTTGCAAGCAGGCAGTTGGTTGCAGATGGTTGTTGCAGGTTCACCTCCCAGCCGATGCTATGACATGGAGGAAAAATCAGTATTTTAATTTTACAAATATAGAAGTAAAAAATAATAAAATAAAATATGTAATTAGAACAATATTTTTTGTTATCCTGCTGTTGGTGATAAAAATGTATTTAGAAGAAAATAAAATGTATTTGAACTTCATTACTAACACTAAAATATATTTTTAAGGCAACAAAATTGTTTTAAGATTTTACTCATAATCATGAAACAACAACAATAATAACAAAATATAAAATCTTATAGCTGTTATGATTATGAAGATGTTTTTTTTTCCAGCCAATCAAAAGTTCCTATTTACATTATTTATTTTGATTTGATACTAAGCAATTTCAAATAAAATCTGAATCTAAATATATTTTTATCAGAAAGTATTTTTTTACAAATATATTGTAAAAGCATTCATATATATATATAAACATAAAAAAATTACATGAAATGGGACTTATTTTCAAGATTGATTATTGGTTGAATTTGTACAAGTGCACTGATTATTTTGAGAACAAAAAACTGCCATTCACTCATTTTTTTGTGTTTAAATGAATAAATGAATATATATTTCAGCTCTAGTTTTTCCATTAAATGAAAACAAAAGTGGCAAACAAACAATACTGATAGCTGCCAGAATATGAATTTAACCTAAGCAATCAAAGTGATATTACCTAATATGACAGCGATAGCTTTCATGAAGAGAAAGATTAATTATAAAGGACATCATCATGGAGGATCTTGTCAGAGAATCAGAAAAACACTGTAATTGTATTTTTTTGAAATTGCATTTGTATAACCATCCATTGAAATATTTTACTTTTTTTTGTCTTAATTTGAAAATTCATGCAGTTTGGAAATATTGATTTTTTGTTTAAAAAAAACAAAACAAAAATGGGCTGCATTATTGAATGGCAGCAAATTTAAAGAGTTTTAGTGCTGCCATTTTCTCTTTGATTGATTTATACATTTTTTCTTTTGTTACACTATTTGCAAGGTTATTTGGAAAACATTTTAGAAATAACTAAAAATATTATATTTTTGTGAAGTTTATTAAGATTCATGCTTATATTTATATAATAATTATTAAAATTAAAAAGTGTATATTATTACACTGTTATTTTATATGTATATATTTTATTTTTAAAAATAGAAGATAATAAATTAGCATAAAGTTATAAAAGAAAACAATGGCATTTTGATTATCCAACCTCTGCTAATACATCATTGCAGATACTATGTTGGATAATTTGTGACCTTGTAAAAAATAACAAACAATTTTAATATTTGAAAGCAGAATTTGATAGATTTATCTGAGATTAATATTTTTTCCTTCACATTCTAAAAACAGATTTCAAATACAAAATATTTCAATCATTTTTTTAAACTTATTCTTCTCTACCAACTGTTTCATGTCATTACAACCTTACTTTTTCAGTATTTGCAAAGTCCAAATATAAATTTTTAGAAATGTTTCTTCATTTACAAAATGTATATTACTACCAAATCATGTACAGTTTATTGAATTCTGATATTAGAAAAACTTTCACCAGGGTGAGCAGTTAGATCTATCACAGTGTTGGAATGTTAATTCTTAACTTTAAAAATATCTTCAGGTTTTAACTAGGAATATATTTGTAAATTATGCTGAAAATCATGAAATTATCCACAGCATTATTTGGAAATCAAAATAAGTAAAAACCCTCTAGACATTTTTGACAATGAAAAAAGAACTCATTATAAGTATATGTTATTTGTTCTTAGGATGGAGCTTCTTTCATTCAATTCCACATAACAAGCATATTTTATATAAACACATTATACAATTTGATTTTGATTTTTTTTTAAAGAAAAATCCTAGAGACGATTTATATTTATTATTTTCATCACATTTATATGAAGACCTATCACTGTTTCCATTTCATAGTTCCTACAATTATTTGCTCTTTCATTTCTTTGTATGTATATATTTATTTCAGTTGTCCCAATTACAATTATCTAAAGATTAGAAAATATATGTTTAAAATTAAAAAATCAGATATATTAATCTTTAACTGAGGTTTAAAGTTTATATCTAGGTTACAGATAATGTCTACTTTAGAAAATGATTAGTAATAATCATTATTGTATTTATCTGAGGTGGATGGTGTCAAAGTTGTGAGTGGAGTGAGTTTGACAATGGTAAATCAAACAGTAACAATAGATTGTATTCCGAGATTTTTTTATTTTATTTTCCTAACAGAATTGAATACTGAAGAAGTAAGTTTTTTACACTTTTTTTTTACTCTTTTTTAAATAAAACTTCGAAATATGAATATTCTTGAATATAAAGCAGACATTGGCATGAATATTTGTTATAACAAGTGGACAAAGATCGCTGACAGATCCCATTTTGCTTACTTCTGAATAGAAAATTGTTTTTGTTTTTATTAGAATGTTTTCCTGTATATTTGCTGTTGATCAGAAGCATAAGATGTCTGCAATAAACAAAAATTACTACTTATCTTTTTGAACCTTACATTTGTATCATAGGATATCAATATCATTCCTTCTGGATAACTTTGCTTAACATAAAATTGTATTCGGCATAAAATATTTTACACATCTTTTTCTTAACATCAAATTCAGTTCAAAATAATCTAATTGTTATTTCTTTTTTAATATATCTCCCTTTTTATATTTGTACAACATCAAGTTTACAATAGTCAAAAGTGTTTATTAGTTTTACAACTCTTAATATTATTCCTTTTTCTATTGTTATTCCTAAATTTAAATTGATTATATATAATGCAATAATAAATATAGATTTTTCATTATGTTTTAAACGACTGTTAATGAACATATATACAGAAAAGATATATTTTATAAAAGTATTCAGTTTTACTGCTGCCTAGCATCTTCCAATATATCACGTTTATCATATTCATAGCTTGTAGTAATATGACTCTAAATTTTTTGATATTAGTATATATGTCATGATTAATTAGCTATTCAACATATTAAAATTTATTTTCAAATAGTGCATTTCTTTGATAGAGGGATACTTGTATCTTTTCTATTGACAGAAAAATGCTGCTGTTACCAAGAACTCTTATTTTCTGCTTTCTCTGTTTTTCGATCAATAGAAAGAATACAAGCATCTCTCTATCAAACGACTGGGCTAATTGAATAAAGTTTAATATATTGAATAGCTAATTAATCATAACATATACACTAATACCAAGAAATCTAAAGCCATATTACTATAATCTAGAAATCTGATACACATGATATATCGAAAGTACTAGGTAGTAAAAAACTGAATATTTTTATAAAATATACCTTTTATGCATATGTGTTCACTAATAGTCATTTATTATATTAGTTCAGAAAAGAAAAAAAATAATTTATAGTTGAATTATATCTTAATTCTAAATTTAAAACTGCTATACTAAAAAAGATCATGTTTTAGATCATTATATTAATTAAAATTTAATTATTACTTTTAGCATAATCAACTATTACTTTTGAAATATGGATGAATTATAAGATGATTAATAATTTTAAAATTATGATGTATAAGTTGGTGGAATTTTTCTTATATATATATATATATTAAAAATCTCTAATTGTATCTTTACATTTTTAAATGTTAGTCTTGTTACTTATATCGTATTATTTACTTTCTTTGCAACAACCTTTAGGTCATTTTCATTTTTATTTGCCAATCCTCTGGATAGTTTTTCAGGAAAAATGAAATATAACATTAATTTTCTTTTTAAAACAGAAAAGGCTTGTAAAGGCTTTAGATTTGTACCAATGGGTAAAATAGTAAATTATTTTATATAAAGGAATTAAATGATTTACCTACTATGTTTGTGCGCATATATATACATCCACATGCATTGTGAATATTTTATGGTATTATTTGGCTGGTATATGGATAAGTAAAACAAAAAAATAACTGAATAATAAAAAGAATAAATATTACCTGAGTCAATGATTTTATGATTTTAGATGTGTATTAAGTTGGTTAATACATACATGAGCTTTGTATGGTATAATCATACATATAAAATTTATAGTGAATATTAATTACTAGAGTAAAAGTTTTTAGTTAAAAGTAAAAAAAGCAACCCAAATTAAACCAATATTAGGACTATGTAATAAATCAAATTTTCCAGTTCAGTAGTCTGTAGTTGACCAAAGAATTTTCTGAGATTCATAAATAATGCATCTTTATGTTTTGAAAAACAGCTGGTGCAAGAGTCGTTTAATGGCCTAGAAAAAAATACAATTTTAATAGCTTTATATTAATATGAAATATCAAATTATATAAGGTTTAGAGCAGTGACATGAGTTCTATCCAGGTATAGTCATGATAATAAAACAACATCATAGAAAAAAAAATCATAGAACCCCTTAGTTTATGTCATAAAATTAATGTGTATTGGCTTGAAGAGCCAGTAACATTAAAATAAGTAAAAGAAAATTCCATTACTTAGAATATCCTATGATTTACTGTTCAAAATGTTAATGATTATTTAACTTTTTAATAGCCTGAAACGCGATATTGCGGTTGTCACCTTTAGATTGCTCTAACTCAGCCAATTTATTAGTTACATTGAAGAAAAATACCCGTATTAAAGCTTAGAGCAAGGCCTATAAGATGCTGCCCTTTTTTTGAATCATTTTACAAGTAAAAAATTGATACTAGGAGGATTTTAAGTTGAACAAAAGAAGAAGGCCAGTTTTGATTGGTTGGATAATCTATTCCCAATCTATTTCCAATTCTTATTGGCTGATGATTCCGTTAAATATTTTTTCACCGCTAAAATGAAAATATATGTTTTGGAGTGTTTTTTTATTATGTTTCATACATATTATAAATAATTTTCATAAAATCTAATATTTCTAATAAAAATATAGTTATTTTACAAAAGTAGTAAGGTTTTATTAAAAAAATGTATACTTTACACGATTGTAAATTGAAAAAGAAACCAGCCGTAGCAGCAATTTTTGACATCTTGTCAAGAGGTTAGATTGCTCGAAGCTGTTTATTTGATTTTCAAACAAAGATTAATGATTTAGAATATTTTTCTGGCATTATAATGTATTTTTGGTGTATTTTTTTAATAATATGCTGAAAGTATAATTATTTTGAGAAAGACGTTAAGATTTTTTCTAAAAAATTGTTAAAAAATTTGTAACGTGAAATCTGTGAGGGATCTAAATGACATTTATAATGCTTCTAATTCGCTCGTAATGTTTTCTTTGATTTTTCTGCTTTTGAATATTTCTATAAAATACAAATAAAAATATATTTTTGAAATAACTTTCATTTACTTTCTTAACATTACAAATAATTAATATATTTTTTGAAAACGAAACTAAAATTAATATACATTAAAAGATGAAAATATTTGTATCAAAAAGTTTGTCACTTGACCAATTAAAAGTTTCAGAGTTTTACTTCGCTGGACCAATGACAAAAGTGTTCTATTTAAGTGTTAAATCATGCACCTTCAATAATTTTTCCTATCTTTATTTTAACCACACTAATCAATTCAAGGAGGACAGTCATGGAGTATTTCTCTCCCAAAACATATGTATATGATTTTTTCTTATAGGAGCCTTTCTAGACAAATATTGATCTCCAGAATGTCGGTAATCATCTCAGACATTGTTGACTGATCCAGTTCTTCCAAGAATCCTATTAGGAAAAGTCTACCATATGAAATTATGTAGAAAAATGTTATGAGTTTAAGAATTCCAAATTGTTATCTAAATGATATCTATGCCAACCAGAAAATTTATTTTCAAAGGAAAATCTTGACTAGTAGCAAACAAAACTTACTGCTTAATTGAAACCCATAGAAATATTTAAAATGTAAAAATCATATTGCCAAAGTTTTTTAGGAGAGATAAAAAAAGATAATCTGATTTTTCAAGGAATAAAGAAATTTTCTAAATAGCGAAAAAAAAGCAAGTTTAAGAATTAATCAGCATCAAGAAATACCGACCAGAAAGTGATCACGTAGATTTAATCTTGTTAATAAATCTTCCACCATTAGTAGTATTTTATGATAGACATTGATAGTAGATTAGAAGGGTCCTTCTTTTCAAGGAAATAGCACAGTAAATAATCGAGCTTAAGAATTAATCAAGATATACAGGTCTGAAAGTGATCCCACAGATTTAATCTTGTTAATAAATTCATTATTAGCAGTGTTTTATGGTAGATGTTGATAGTGAATTAGGAGTGTTCTTGTTATCAAAAGAGGGAAAAAAAATAATGTAAAATCTAAGGTAAAAAAACTTCTGAAAACCCTGAACATTAATAAAAATGTCATTCTCTTCTATTAATCTAACCAAAATTAAATCATTAATCTTTCACATTGGATTTATTTATTATAAAAGAATCAGCATACTTCCTCCATTTGACCATGATTGCTTTAAATCTCTATACCTTCCTTTAAAGTGGATCAAAAGGATCAATCAAGATGTAAAGATTTCCAAAGTAATATGGACCAAGATCACTTGTCAGTTAAATGTTAAAAGTTTTTTCACAAATAGCAGGCAAAACATTGCATTAACTTTATATTTTATTGTATAGAGTGAGAAAAGGAGCATTGAGTCCAGTCAATAAAGTTGAATGGGTTACATTATTTGCTGCAATTGACAACATTACTTTAACACAATAAAAGATAGCAGCTTCTCATATTTGTAACCTTGTTAATATCAATAATTGATCTGTTAAAATAGTGTAGGAAAAGAGTATGTAATTATCATTTATATCATCCAGTCACTGGTAGTGTTTACACTATTTCTTTGCTATTTAGACCTAGTTCATTTCAAGTTATGAACAATCGAAATAGATTAGGTAAGGTTTGGCTAATAAATATCTGTGCAATCTTTTTATAATGTTGTGATCAAAAAAGCTCCATTGGAATTATAAGCAAATCATTATATTTTTATGGGGAACTGAATAGTCATTCTCCATGCAGTTGGGCATGGATTTCTGCAACAATATTTGAGTAAGCTATGAGAGAAGATGGCCCAGTTTAAAGGTAGACTGGGAGAACTGCATCATTATAAAACAAAGGCAATAGAATCTCATCACAATACAGCTTGCAGATCTTTTATTATGATCCTGAATCAAATGATTGACCAGTAGAACCACACATTCGTTTAAATATAAATTTAGCCAGGAAGTGATGTCTAATATTTGTCCAAATTTGACTATTGACTTCTATTATTATTTCATTCTTTCAAAAATCAAGAAATAACTTAATAATTATTCCCAAGAGTTAGGTTATTTAATGGCATACATTTCCTCCCTAATACCAAATACCAATTAAATCCCAAAGTAAACAAACCTTCATACAAATCCATAGTAGATGACATAGTCTGGAGGTGGGGTAGTTTAAGAAAATAGGAAATAAAAAGCAATATGCAACAATTATTATGGGAGATAGTTTAGAATGCAGTCATCAATAATAAACTTAGAGAAGTAAAATATTTGAGATGATTGAGTTCTACAAAATGCTATATGAATATATAATCAAACAGGTAGCTCAAGTGCATGTAATAGAACAAAAAATATTACATAAAATGATAAATATTTGAAGATAATAAGAATCTTCTTATAAATTATATGGCTCACAGCTATCAAACATAATTATACTTTTTGATATATGCATAGACAATTCAGTTTTTATTTGCACACATGCAAAACACATGTAACTAAACATTAATGGTTTTTTTCTATTCATTACTGAATCTATATTCTTAACGAATCATTTCACTTGTTGTATGTCTTCTGTCATTTTATTTTCTGCAAGTTATGTTACTTTTTTAGAATTGAAAACCTGTCCAAATATTCTGAAAATCAGAATAACGTTGTAGAAGTTCTTGGGTTTTACTCTAAAGATGCATTAATGTTTGTCTTTGTTTTACCAAAATAAACACAGAAGTAAATGTGATTTTTGGTATTTAATTGCATAAGCAACTTATGGATGTCTTTTGGTATCAATTTATCTTTATAAGTATTAATTAATTGAATTAACTAAGTTGTTTATTAGATAACACAAGATACCCAGCCCATCTGAAGGAATATATATTCTCAAATGGCAAGCAATATCTCTAAATATTCAACCTTTAGTGTAGGGATAAATGAGTTGTAGCTATCTTAACAAATTCTATGTATATTATCATATAAACACTTACGTAAATATATATAAAATGTAATCGAAATATGTAACATGATCTATCTGAATTATTTGTAATGAATAAATAAGAATCACATGGGACAGTACTTTCAAACACACTAGTTTCGACCGTGAGCAACATGGGTTAGTAAAAAAAAAAAAAAAACATCTCATCAGTGAATGATAAGATTAAGAAGCACATTATTGCAATTTCTTTTCATGAATCAAAAATTGCTGGAAAATTAAAACGGAGTCAGAAATAGAAAGTTCAGAGATAAATAATAATAATAATAATAATCATCATCATCTATTGTTGTATTGTTCAAGTGTTCATATGTTATTTGTGCATTAAAAGTGAAATTTGTAGTGCTATTCGTGGACTTTGAACTCAAGTTCTTTATTTTAGTACTGCACTAAACCAATTTATTTGAGAGGTAAAATAATTTTGAAAGCTCTTCCAATATTATTATTCTTTTGCAAAATTGAAAAGTGGTTTGGGGGAGCTTTATAGGTCAGAGAATGTTTTTTTTAATATTATTATAAACTTATTGTATCATCACTGGTTAAGTATTTAGAATTAACGTGAAATAATTTGTCTTACTTGTATTTATTAATATTCGAAGATCGCTTACGTGACTGTAACTTATTCATTAAATAAATGCATTTAATTCAATGAAATGTTTTTTTTTTTTTTTAAAGTTAGTTATAAGCAAATTTGTTAAAATAAAAATAATGGTACACAAAAAATTGATTTAACTTGTTTTTAATATTACAAAGTTTAAATTATATATAGCAGTATTGTTTATAGTTCTTCTCTTCGAAATTACAGTTCAGGCTTTACATTTAATGCTTCATTTAATTTCGTTTCATTAAATGTGGATAAGTTAACCTTTGTTTGAATTACCAATATAATCATTAACTTAAATGAACTGACTGAACTCTCAAATCCATTGTCACATGATTGATTGAACATCCAGCTACCAATTGTTTCTTTTTGTGTGGTGCAATCTTCTTTAATTCTGAGTAGAACCGAATAATTAGTCATTTAAGCCTTTGTGTTTCTAGTCATTGAAACTAAGCATTAAAGTAGAGAATATTACTCTTGATTCTTTCATTTTGTCAATAAATGGAACTTTTTCATCCAGACTTTTTTAAAAGAAAATTATACTGATTGTTTCATAAAGTATAAATTATGTCTCAAATTACGTCTTTACTTAACTGTGTTTCTTCATGTGTTAAAACTTGAAAAATACACATCATTGATTATCACATATGCCTATGACTATCATTTGCAATTACTACGTTTTTTAAAAATATAATTTACTATTATAGGCAGTTAAAATCTTTAGTTTCAAAATAAATATTAGATAACCATTCTTAGATCTAAATTAGCATTAGAAAAGTTTTTCTAAACAATGATTTTTACATCAATAAATGATTTATTGACGATATAAAGCAATATATATATAAACAAGATATATTTTTCTAAATTTGTTTGTATAAACTAAACAAAAACATTAAAACTTAAGATAATTAGAACACTGAAAGTAATTTATGAGTTATATACATGTTTATATATATGAATTTAATATTAGCCCATAGCTTTTTATAGAACAAAACTTCTTTCATATATTGGATTTGCCTTCACATGCAATTTTTTTCTTTACTTGCACAGTCCTTCTTAATTAGCCCTTTCACAGCGTGCACATTTTTGTGCGCCCCCTGGTATTTTATATAATTCAAAATCAATCTTTTGTGGGTGATTGTGGCTTAAAGTTTATATCATACTCAGTAAGTAATATATATTAAGGCTATAACCTTAAGAGTATGTGCCTAAAATTTGACAGTAGGGAACTCTACAAATCTAAACACAAGATTGACAACTTTAAAAGACAAGAACGGTCACTCTTATCATTGACCTAATTTCTAAATGCTTTAGATTATCCTATATATTTTGAAATTAGGTCGAAGATAAGAGTGGTCACTCTTGTCTTTTAAAATCATTAATCTTGTGTTTAAATTTGTAGAGGCTCATACCATCGCATTTTAGGTGCATAGTCTTAAGGTTATAGCCTTAATATATATTAAATGCAATATAATAAAATGGAATAATCCCAAGAGGTTATATAATTCTTGAGAACCTAAGTAACAAAGCTGAGTTCTAATCCTTTAGACCCTGATTATCCTGTCAGTAGCCTACAATTGTCTTTTCAAAAAAAAAAAAGGTCAGAAAATAAAACATAATAGCAAAACAAAGATGGCAAAATGACAAAACACTTTGTCATTTTGCCATCCTAAAAACAAATATTTTTAATTAAAATTTATTATTGAACTCACTTTCTAAAGTCCAAATGAATTATTATTGATGCATCATAAAACAACAAACTTCTTTTGAAATTTCACTTATAATTATTAATATGTAACAAAAACACCACTTCTATGATCATAATAGAGGTATTTTTATTTAGCCAATTATGACTCTTGTTTAACATTATTAAAATTCTTATCTTAGTATTAAAGCAAAGATTTTAAAATAAAATCTGTAATTAATCTTAAATACCTTTGTTTTAAAATAAAAATGTATACATTATTTTACTAATGTGTACATAAATATATTAATAAACTATGGAAAATATATAATTTGTCTTTCAGAAGAAACTTAAAAGAAAAATGTTTGGAAGTGCTCCCACAAATGCTTTTGAAGCCTAAAAACAAATAATCTACCATTAGCAGAGTTATTAACTTTTTCATAGTAGACTATCTATATGATGCTGACATCTTCAGGGTTGCTTTTTTAAATTAATAATTGAATATAAATTGAGTTCCAGTTTCTGTCATTAAAATGCAAAATGGCAAACAAATGCTAGAGATAGTCATTTGGGTATTTTTGCCCCTAAGAGCAGCTATGTCAATCTTAAATTTGACAACTTCTGAACTATCAATGCTGTTCACTGTTCACATTTTGATAAGTTGGGATGGAGTAATATATGCATATTTTATATACCACATTTAGACAAAAATGGGATTTACACTACTTACCTTTAACTATACAGAATATCAGTCCAAGGCATTTGATCAATGAAATCTAAAAAAAAAGAGCTGCATTCTAATTTTTTTAAAATTTTGTTTATCAAACTATCTATTGAGAATTTTCACTATTTTACATAAATCATGATATGAATTTAGTTTTTTAATACTTTGCCTGTTGGCTTGCTATAGTAAATCAATACTACACCTTTTTAGTTTTGCGGTTAGTGCATTTTTAGTGCTATATTGATTTACTATAAATCATGATACAATTTAAAATAATATAGCTTTATATAATGATAATAATTGTATATGTATAATAACAATAATACATACAAAACTGTTTTCAGTAAATATTGATTTTTGCCTTTTCAAAATTTGTAAATGCTTGTAATTTTAATGTATTGACATTTTAATTTTAAAAAAGTCAAGAGACTGGTATAATCAAATAGTGGCAGCATTAAAAAAATTTACACTATCTATTTTTCTTTAATGATTACTTTTTTTATTATGGCTGCATGTGGCTATTTGTGAGATTATTTCAAGAAAGTTTTTTTAGTAACTAAAAGTGTTATATATTTTTTTCAAAGTTTATTAAGATTTATAATAATATTAAATAGTTCTATCACACTTATAATGTAAAGCTGTATAAATTAATAGCTAATTAATCAATTAAAATGGTTTAACACTTTTGAAAAAATGTATTTCTCATAATCACAGCCTGTTATGACTCATTCCGTGAAATCATTCTATATGTACAATATGTAAACTCTGTGCAAATGAGTCAATTAGCCCATCTTTTTGATATAGCAAAACATGCTTTTTTACAATTAATGGTGAAGGAGTCTTCTACTATGAAGTAAGCCTTCTTTACCTTACATTTAACATCATGCCTCTGAGTACAAACTAATTTTGCAGAGGCATTTTTACACAATATTTGTAAAATATTTACTTAAAATCAAAATTATATTTTATTACACTCTTATTTTATATATGTATATATTTTATTTTTGAAAATAGAAAGTAATAATCTTTAGCATAGTGTTAGCAAAGAAAATCATAGCACTTTGATCAGATAACATATGAAAATAATGGTAAATATATTACTGGTTTAAAATTATGTGAGATATTTACAAATTAGGAAACAAAAAGAAGAATTTGATAGATTTGTCAGAGATTAATATTTTTTCATCACATTTTCAAAGCAAAGTTCAATTAAAAAATATTTTGTTCATTTTCTGAAGTTATTCTGCTTTTCCAAGTACTGAATATGTCTTTTGTTATCACTTGCAATCATTTGTTTCAATATTTGTAAATGAATATTACTAGCTTATTGAATTCTGATATAGAATAATAATCAAAAGTTGAAAGCTTACAAAAAGTCATGCTAGGGAGAATGATTAAATTAATAGTGTCAGGAAAGTTAATACTACCTGCCTACTGCTTTATCACTGTTTTTGATATTATTTTTATTACTTTAAAGATGAATCCATCAAGCACAATAAACTAGTGAGACATTGTAAAACATCATCTTTAGATCATGTTTTTAGAAACACTTTCACTTCCATGCTAGGCAAGAGGATTCTGAAATAGTGTTGCATTAATATATAATCTTTTCTACCAATCTCCTGCCTCAAATTCAAAATTAGATATTTTATTAGTGATTGTATGCTTTAAGAAAAATGATTGTTAGTCTAATAAGCCTGTTTCTATCATTGTATTCTTAACCTTTTCATATTTTACTATATCTGACATTTTTTGTGTCACATGTTAACATGAAATATATGATAAAATGATTATTACTTATCAGAAAAAAATAAATTTGACTTCATTTGATAATTATTTTTATTTACTACTGAAATAAATTTTAAATGCCCACATTTTGTTTCTGTAAATATTAAAGAAATGAGGATGTAACCAAAACTAAGACTTTACATATTATCACTTCTACAAAAATTATTTTAAGTTTATGTCAACATAAAATATATGATAAAATGATTATTACTTATCAGAAAAAAGTAAATTTGACTTCATTTGATAGACTTTACATGTCATCGTTTCTAGAAAGATCATTTTCAATTTATAAAATCAACAAAATATTTCTTATTTGTGATTGTTTTTTAAAATGTGAAAGAATATTTATTTATTTCTTTTATATCTAATGAATTCTGCTTTAAAAATTTAAATTTTTTGAATATTTATTGCAAAATTATGATATTTTCTTACTGTAAATATAAAATAAATTGTTTATGCCAAAACTAAAGTTTCTAAAGTGCTTCAGGTCATATTTACATTAGCTCCTAATATAACATTATATTTTTGAAAATAAAGTATTTCAAATCAAAATAAGTTATTAATAATTTATATTTCTTGATATCCAATAAATATAGTGCAAATTATTTTTTAAAAAATATCTAAAATCATAATAAATTCACAAATAAACTAAACATGTTTTTGCATCATTGGAAACTTTAATGCTGTAAAATACTGAACATTTTACAGCCTTGGTGGCACTCAATGGCTGATTATGTCAGGGCAGAGCTTATGTCTATTTAAGATTGGAATTTTGAATTTCACACCTCTTAGTGTGGAATTTTCAGGAAGAAAATTTATTATAAGAAAATATACTGTTTTACATGCATTTTAACTTATATAACTTATAAAAAAATTCACCAGGGGGAGAATTGGCCAAAAGGTGAACTTCTGTCATCTTGAAGTATAATTGAGTTAATTCTCAAGGATTTGAGCTAAAAAAATGAAATGGTGAATTGGAATCAGAAATGTGCTTGTATCCAAAGAATGGAAATGTGTTTGTACAAACACACAGTCCATTCATATTTAATGTAGATTGATGATCAATGGTACGAGAAGTTCATGATGACTTTCTGTATATTTGATAATCAGTCTTAAAATTTATATGAATATAAATTAACACACTAATAAATCATTAAATCTGTTGAGAATCATTATGTTTATAAAATAAGTGACCCCTAAAATGATATTGTACATATTGCATTTGAATACAATTATAATTTATATACTAAACACACTAATACAAACACAAACACATATATTTATCAAATAATACTATGCAAATACTAGAAAAATTTAAAATATGATGATAAAAAAAAAAAATTGAATACCTACGATTATATTTTTATTGGGATGAAGGCCTTGAATCATCAAAACATCTTTAATCCATTTTTTTACAATCTTGATGATCGTTCACTATAGTAAATTGAGCAAAAAAGAAAAAAAATAAACTTATTAATAACAATATTAATAAAAAGTCCAAATTATGTCCGATTTTATATGGCATTTTAAAAAGCAATACAAACAGCACAGAATACAGCAATTTTTGTAAACATCATGCTCATAGTTTCCCTACAATTTTAAAAAGAACACAAAATTTTAATGAATCAGCTGATGCTTGTGACTATCCCACTACTGTCGCAAAAGCCAATAAGCAAAGTTAGACAAACGTACTAATTTTTTATGTGAAATGAGTATTTAATTAAGCATGTATTAAATGTGATATTATTATTATTTATATGATCGTTAAAAATATTAAGAGGCTGATAACTTATAATAGATGGGCAAATTAAATATTAAACTGGGCCCTAAATGATTTAAAATACTTAGATAAATATCTAAATATATGAAGATTAAAGGAGTTATGGAATTTATTATTTTAATTATCTGGAAAATAAACTATGGTAATGATGGGTTATTTTGAGCCAGATTTATCCTCCTTTTATTTATACTTCTGATAGAATCTGCATATATATATAATTGAGTTATATATATATAGTTCAACATTTAGTAATATTTTAAAAATAATTTTACCTTATGATAATTAAAAGACTAAACTTTATCTTGAAATGTTGAACAAACATATTATTTCAAACTGAAGTCTTAAGAATTTGGTTGATGGGTTAAAGGTTTGCTTTGTAAAGCATTATATTTTTCTGAGTTGAGTCAATCATAATTGCTCAATGTAGAGAAAGAAACCAAGTTTATAAAGCAGTAAATCAAAGATAAAATATAATCCTGCAATAACTGAGTTAGAATGAAAATAAATATAAGACCGCATTTGTTCATATTTAAGATTATTTTTAGTATATATATAACTTTTTATAAAAGCATATTTTTTAAAAAATATTTGTTAACACTTTTCTCATCTAAACAATTATCACATTAACATTTTGTATTGGATAATTTTTTATAAGTATTTGTATTCTATATTTTGGAAATTACTTAATAAGATTGATTAAATCATTATGGTTTGATGCAATAATACAGTGAAGACTCTTTGGGATTAAGGTACTCGGATCTCACTCATCTGGTTCTTAAACTTGGTGTTCAAACTTTTTATGCACTTCTAAGCAATAAAGCCATTCAATTATTGTTATTATTAAATTATTAGTAAATTACTACTGTAAGTAATAAATGTAATACTTCATATTCCTAAATATAGCATCTTCCAAATTGCCTTGAAATAATTTATCAAATATTATACAATACTAAATGAATGTAGATAAAAATTTATGCATATTTATATACACTTAACTATAATATTCAGGTATTGTATTATATACAATATAGTTTGAATGTCTGCTTTCACTCATAGATAACTGATTCCTGACTAAAAACCGGTCAGTAAGACACCAATATTAACATTCACTCAAATTCTTGTGTTATAACAGTATTTCTGGATGCTTATATAATATGAATATAATATCACTGGTGTATAGACATAAATAGAATGGTACATATTTAATTTATGCATGTATTACATTAAAAAGTATTTGAATAACAGATTAGAATTCTGTGAATTTTTATTTCTTTTTTGTTTACTATTCGATGTTGATATTGGCTTGTTTAGTTTTTGGCTTTTTAATATTATTTATATATAGGCAGCCTATCATTAATTTTAGCATCTCTTCATCAAAAAATTATAAAATACTGTTTTGATATACTGCTATATAAAATTTTGTGCTCTATATTGTAACAGTCAGATTCATCTATCTTGCTAACACACTGCAGAATTCAAACTCCAAACACAAAACTGAACACTCTAGGAGGGGTTGCCTTCTAGATATCCTAGGCTCGAATCTAAAATCTAAATTCCACAGTACCACCTATGTGATAAAGCATCTGATGCTACTAATAATATACCCTTCTAACCGGTGCCGGTGGTCAGGGAGAAACAAGGAGACTCTATACTACAATATAAACTTGGGGTTTGCTAACTAAACATCTATGAATAGCACAAAAGAGATGTATAAAAGATATAGACCAAGACAGTGATTTAGATCAAGAAAGTAAATAAAGAATCAAAATTTAGTAAAGTTAAAAGATTTATTAAACGATCAATTATATGCACGCACTGTCTGCATATGTGAGGCAGCGACGTTTACTAACTAAGATTGTGTTTTAAAACAAATGTGAATCAAAATTTACATTATGGGTTGTTAATGAATTCTCTATATCCTGGGCTAATACAATAATATTACGATAATGTGCCCAAGAAAGTTTACGAAGATATGCGAGATGTTTTAAGTAAATATCAGAAATAATTGAATAAATGGTTTGGCGACAGTAAAGTTACAATATAACATTTCTTGAAGTTGAGAATAGAACGAACTAATGCTCATTAAGGTATAATAAGGTGGGGATATGATTAAGGCATGCATATTTATAGAAATAATTAAATTCATATTGGGAGGTCAGTGGTGCTAATGAAGAATTTTAGTAAAGGATGGAGGGTGTGGTATGTTGAAACCATGGAGCTTTGCAAAATAAATAACTAAATAATAAATAAATAAAATGAAACATGGAAAGGCGTCTTGCCATAAATCTGTAAGAAGTAGTGTCATGTGACAGCCCAAGTCTGGACTTGTCCAAGTACTTAGCGACTGTGTGACAACTGCGTAGAATTCCCAGGTGTGATAATTCGAGTACACACTTTAACTGGGAACTGCAGAAAGTGAAGGGCAAATGGTCTTAGCCATATAAAGCCCTTTGGAGGAGCAAAGCAGTCTCAACACCCAATACACCTACTAGCAACACTTGAATGAAGCATATAAAATATTTTACATAGGATTCACTTAGTTTGAGAAAGCACCTAATCAATTCCCCAACTATTTATTTGAAGAAAGTCCGCACATTCTTGACTCAAAATTTCCAGCTTTGGAAATTAAGCAAAAACAATTATTTAAAATGGGAGCATGCATAATTGTGAGGTTTTAAAAGAAAATATAAGTTAATTACGCAATCATGCATTTGTTAAATATTTACTTATTGACCTCACACATATTCTCATGTTATGTTAAAACCAATAAACATGTGGATTTTAACTGCAAAATTATTAAATAGTTAATTACTAGTAAGATAGCACTCGAACGAGTGATTCAACAAGATAATACAATGGGACAGAATTTATAATTTAAAACGTGTTAATGGTGGCATCTTGATTTAAATAAAAAAGGAAATAATTCACTCGGTCGATGGCTATGCTGACACACCATCATAATAAAAGAAAAATAGATTAAAATACAAAATATTAATTCAAGTATAAAGATAGAATATACTAATTAAGTTACAGAATTTTAATAAACAAGAACAGAATTATTTAGCTATGGCTTAGAAGGAATATATCACAAGAGCTCTTGGGTTAATTTGGGTAATCTTGTCAGAAGTAGGCATGTGAAGGCAATATTTCATGTGGAGACTTCCAGTTTGATGGTAGAAGCACTCATAAGAATTTGGCAGCAAACTTCGGTTCACAGTTTACATTTTGAGCAGTGACAGTTTTGGGCTTTGTAAGTGAAGGCATCAGATGACATTGATGTGCAGCAGATGGCCATTTCTGAAAGGAAATTAGCCTTTTTGCTGGCTCTACTCAGTCATTTTAAAATTTCTGTTAAAAGCTGGATGTACAGTTCTCCAGGATTCTTAAACTTTCAGCAAATTAAACTTTTCAGAGAACACTTTTAGTCTACTGGAAGACGAAATCTTAACTTCAATAAAAAAAACTTGCAGGCTACTTGCCTACTGTCAGAAGATTAAGACTAGAATAAAATAATCTAGAACTAGAATGAGAATGATTAAACAAAAGAAAACCCCTCTATATATATCAGCACTGGACAATAAAGACGGACCTGGAGCATTTCAAATATACCAAAATTTGCTATCTTATCAAAGCTGCAATCAAACCCATCTGAACATACAAAGGAATTCAACAAAATTTTAATTAATTTTCTATTGTTAACTGCCCTGTAGACATTTGGATTAAAACTTTGATTTCATTAAAAAAAAAAAACTTTTGCTAATTAAAATTTCCCTAAGTGGACATCTGCTATATTTCTAGATAAGCTACCAGAACATATTAATTAAACTATTGTTTTCTGACCAACCCTCATTTACTTTTTTAACAGAAAATATGTGGCATGATTTTAGAAATGTAAAACAAAATTATTTTACTTTTAAATTGTAAAATGTCTAAATCTATTTATTTACCTAGAAATATTACCTTATTAATTAAATAATTGTATTTTTATAAAGCGCAGTCGATATTGAGATAATTGAGAGAGTGCAAATCTCTCAAGCGCTTATGACTACAACCAGCCAATCAAATCTTAAGCACTGGGACAGAGAATTTAATAAGAAAAGAGTGGTTCCTCTCTCTTCTTTACTTGTCTTAATATATATCCAAGCCAGTCCAAAGTACTTATAATTGAAAGCGTGAATTTTAAATATCATCACACTTAATTCACTGAGTTCGACTGCACTTTATAAAAATAATATTATTTACATATATTGCTGCAAATTTATAACATCGAAAAACTACTGCGTAGTAAATCGAAAGATTTCACGCTGTATGTTTATAATTTGAACCTCAGTGAATTAAGTGTGATGATATTTAAGATTCACGCTTTCAAATATAAGTACTTTGGACTGGCTTGGATATATATTAAGACAAGTAAAGAAGAGTGTGGAACCACTCTTTTCTTATTAAATTCTCTGTCCCAGTGCTTAAGATTTGATTGGCTAGTTGTAGTCATAAGCGCTTGAGAGATTTGCACTCTCTCACTTATTAATTAAACTAAAACAAATATTATGAATGTAATATTTTTTTTATAAATAGATTTAAATAGAAATAATTTTAAACAACAAAATATTATTTCACCTAGCAATTATGACCTACATAACCTATTTTTTAAACAAATATCTTTTCGTGTACATACACATAATTTACACCAGTTAGAAACATAAATATATATATATATATCACAAGCATGGTACTCGTGGTTTAAAATTGGGTGGGATTTTTGGCATATAAGCGCAGTGCAGACATACTACAATACACTGGGGTTTAAACTAAGGTATGAGGGTAGGAAAGGGGTAAGAAAAGGTGAAACAAAGATCTGCAAAGCAAATCTTACTGTTTTAATATATATAAACTAGACATAAATTGAATTTGCCATAGTCTTCATGTTTAAACAATCCAATAAAATAGTAAATATGTTACATTATCACAGCCTTATTCTTAAACAAACCTATAGAGTTTCATCAATGTATTGCCAATACTACATTTATAAGTATCACCTTGATAACAGATTGCTTGTATGCTATTGGTTGTTTTAAGCATGAAGATTGACATGATGTAATTTTTATATAATAACCAGTTAGTTTCTGGCACTTATGATTTAAACAGTAGATAGTAATCATTATTATTTTAATTTTTATAAGATTTTGGATTTATAATGAGGAGAGTTGGAATTTCAAATATTCACAAATCCTAAAAATCTTAAAACCAGGAATTTTAGAATAGCAGTAATTTACTTTTAAACAATAGAATAAATCAGACTGATAAATATAAAATTGTTCAATCATTTGCTATGGAAAATGAAAGCTGAAGTGTTTTCTTTTTTTAGACAATATAATTATTAGTATGAATGATTGAAATATAATTCTAAATGATTTTTGCAACATGACTCATTTTTATTTTACACAATAAATGCTCTTTTCATATTTATTTATTAAACTCATTTCTGCCACTGGATGAGTTCCATCCTAAATCTCGACAATTCTTTGGTTTTCATTATTTATGTTCAACTTTAGGAAAATTCACAGCCAATAAAGGTTAAACATAAAATAAGCTACCTTTTATTTTGCCTGTTAATAAAGAAAATGTTAATCAAACTCTAATCTAATTTGTTATTACAAGGTATGCCATTTTCAAACTACTTTTTTATATAGATTTTTTTTCCCATTTCTGATTGAAAAGTTCTTTGAGAAAAGACTTCTCAAACTTAGAATCAGATGTCAAGTGAAGCTTTTTTCATACCTCCAGTTCCAAGTGGCTAAATATTGTTTGTTTTGATTATGCAAGAACACTCTGCCAACGAGTTAAGTTTGCTAAACATATTTTCATGGTTATTTTGCTAATGTCAAGGATGTTGCATATTTATATATATATATTGAGACAGTTATGTGTGTAAATATATAAAATTTGAAAGGTAAAGTAGAAATAAACACAAACAAAATTTTTTGTAGATGTTTTTTATATTATATTAGAATAACAATTAAGACTTAAATAATAATTTTGAATTTAAAAAATTATTATAAGTTAATATTTAACCTTTTAACTGCTAATTTTATTATTGGTTGTATCAGATAAAAATCAAATCTTTTAATTGGCCAACTCACAAACTGAAGACAAAGCCTATTGTTAAAACATATTCGCCTATAATATTAAATTCAACTCAGATACGTTTATAAAAAGTATATTATTAATTTTTCAGGTTATGAAGAGAACAAAAGTTCTTTCAAAAATAAATTGCTATTTATTTATTCTAAAATATTCAATATCGGCAACATAAAAGCTATAATATAAACAAAAAGATCGACTTTTACGTTATAGAAAAGTAAATATTTCTTTTTACTACAGCTTCAATATTTTTACAAAAATCTTCGATATTTTTCGAAAATAATTTTGTTTTTTTATTATTCTCTCTGAAAATAATTTTTAATTTCCATAAATATAATTTTATAATAATTTAAATCGTATTCGAAATGAAAATCTCAGCGTTTTTCTTTATTTTCTTTGATCAGGCAGTTTCTTTGTTCTTTCCAGCCAATCAGAATGTCTTTTTTGGCTGAGAGCATGCTAAGAACCAATCACAAATAATGTTCCTTCTTTGTTTAGGTTTAAATGCGTTTTTTTTAATTTTTTACTTGTAAAATAAATCGGAAAATGGCACCATCTTGCAGAACTTTTAAAAACGAATTCAATACGTGTTTAACGAATATTTTCGTATAAAAACTGGCTGAGTTAGAGTGATGTCAGATGTCGACGAGGAGCCTCGTAAGAGGTGGGGAAAGAGTTAAAAAGATCTATTTAATGTTTTCTTGTGATTTTGATCATTTAAAAAAAGAAGGAAATCTAAAACAAGCAGGGTTTTAATGTTATAATTGATATACTAATAATTATAAAATTTGATTCTATTTTTAATTAGATTAATATTTTTTTAAAATTAAATACTTTGATAAAATCTTGCAAAGTTATTATTGAAAAGATTAAGGTGAGCTGAAAAGTGTCATTATTTTTTTCAATCAAGATAAAAAAAGAATTTACTTAATTCTTGTTTTTAAATTCCATGATATACTATGAAAGGTAGATTTGAAACATTCAAGACACTTATAACAATTTTACAGCATTATTATTATGAAGTTATAACTGAAGACAAGAGGTAGAGCTGCTATGAATGTCACAATGATAGATTGAATTCACATGGAAGCAAGAGCCAGTTTTTTTTGTTTTATAGCCTATATATTTGTGTATTAGATGACATGACTGAAGTCTACTAAATTATAGTGACTGAATGTTAACAGTTACCAGATTTATATCCTGTTCCAAAATGTCAATAAGTGACTTTACTATTTTAGAATGGATAAGCTTAACAAGAGACTCCAGTAATTGGCCAGCTTTCTGAAAAAAGTATTGTTCTATAGTTTTAGATGTGTGCAGTTTTATCTAATATGAAAGGAAGCACAAATGAAGTTATTATATATATTATACAATATGCATACAGGAGATATACTTCATGAACAGATATTAGTTGGTGGTTAGAAAAATAATTAATTGAAATATTATTTTAAATAATTATTTTTGCAGTTAAAATCTCTAACTTACAAGTTTAAAGTAAATAAGTCTTGGCTTAAATTATACACCTTAAAATAGGAGATGGATTCATAAAAGATTTATTTTGAAATTTAAAAAAAATAAACATAGAAGTCTTTTTTATTATTTGTAAATGAAGAAACAAAAGCCTGAATTTTAAAAGAAGTCTACTGGAATCTAATGATTTTTTGTTAAAAAAGAAAAAAAAACTTTTGCTTACCATTAGAAATACTGTAATGGGTTAATTAATAACTTTGATATGTAGAAGGACAATAATAATACATACACACATATACAGCTCATGTATATTTTCAACATGGAATTGTTTTGTGCAAATGTAATATGGTTTAATAAGTTTTTTTGATCAATAAAATATTTTAGGATATATAAACATCATACACACATTTTCATGTGTACACATATATATGTTTAAATTAATTTATGTATTATTAAAATGAATTGAATTGTTATGACAATTATAATTACAGCATATCTGTGTGCTTAGAGATGCATGCCATGTAGACACATATACCCGGTTCTTAACCACATATATATGTTAAAATTAATTAATGTTTTATAAAAATGAATTTGTACTATTGGTTTATGACAGTTCAAAGATATTAATTTTAAATTATTATTCAGCACATGTGTGCTTATTTATATATAGGTGTGTTTATGTAAACATCTAGAAATATATGTAAATTACAATGTAATATATTTTTTTTGTATTCTTTTAATCAAAATCGGAATGCCAATTTTATATTTATAGCATACTAATTAATTTAATCCTAAAATATAAACAATTATATGTTGGTAGTATCTCTTGCTCACAATAATAATCATAGAACTCTTGCTTACTGAGCTGGATTCATGCAAAACAGGCAGGTTTTTTGACTGGGGTTAATGTTTAATGTTATAGATATTCATTTGATGATGGTTTTATTACTTCTCTAATGGTGGATGGCACAAAGGGATATCCTTTAAAGTCTATGCACTACATTTTGTTTAGGTTTAATTAGTCAAAATTAAGTTTATAGTTGGCCAGTACACTAATAGTATTATATGGTTAGGACATTGATGATGATCAGCATGTTTTAGTATCCCAGCATTATTTTTTAATTGGTATATTCTTATGGATTAGCATTTTAGTTTGTGCATCCAAATTATTGTTTATATAATTTGCTCCAAGCTGGAAATGGCTAAATAATTAGGCTGGTCTACTATAATGGACCACTTTCAAACTAGTCATGAGGTTGACTGTTGATTCTATTTTTGATCATTCATGATGATGAATGATTATTATTTTTATCTGTAATGCTGGTGAACTTATAGTTTATTTTTTTCTGATCTCTCATGTTCATATTTATGTTAATTTTATATTTTGTTGATTTGGAATTATGATGATGATTAATATCACGCCAAGTTCACCCTGGAATTTATACTATTACAATATATATATACATGATATTTAATTAAGTATTATATATATATAAAGATAGACATATTTGCATAAACAAACAATTTTCTTATTTATGTTATAATGATCATTGACATTTTGTTGTTTTTATTCTAAATCAATCACAGTGACTGAAGATTATGTTTAAAAAAAAAAAGAAATATAGAAAAAAACGGTAGACAAATAAATCAAAAAAGATTACTTGTATTAAAAACATTAACTTCTCTTTGATGATTCTTCATTATATATAGCAAAGTTAACAAGAAATAAAAAAAATGACTACGTGTATCAGAAACTGTATCTTTTTTTTAACGAGTTATCATATCTTATTAGATAGCTGGAAATATTTTTGAAATGGATCCTACTGATTTGCATTTAAACCCACATCTAAAGTATATCCATTGCTCACACAATACCTTAGTCATAGATCTGTAAAATTTGCTATACATAACATTGTAAAAATATGACATTGTAAAAAAAAACATTGGATGAATCAAATTTTTTTAAAACAAAAGTTTTAGATTTTGAAAAGTAATATTACTTATTAAACAGTGAGGATTGGCGATTCTTCAACAAACTTTGTGATAAATCCTTAGCCAGAGCCAGCACTTAAAATATCTCTATCAGGAACCCCCCCAAACCCTGACCATGGTTTCATGCTTTGGCACTCCTCAGAGAGATGCCAGTGTAGGTTCAGACCCTAGATCTAAAAATACCAACCCAAAGCCAAGCACTTATCTAAAAGTTATCTATTGAGTGAAAAATCTGAAATTTTCAAACATCTACATATCTTCAAACCCAGCTATCCAACTCAAATAGCTATATGGGGCTGATAGATCTTCAGACATACCATATATTAGTAGTCTTAGCAGTATAACATTGCATAAGACTTAAGGCAGAGACTGTAAAAAGTCAAAATAAGAGTCATAGATCACATGACCCTATCTATTAACACTTTAATAGCCTGAGATGCTACATCGCATTTGTCACCTTTAGATTGCTCTAACTCAGCCAATTTTTTAGTTACGTTGATTAAAAAATACCCGTATTAAAGCTTAGAGCAAGGCCTGTAAGATGGTGCCCACTTTTGACTTATTCTACAGGGAAAAAATCAATACTAGGAGGGTTTTAAGTTGAACAAAAGAACAAGGCCAGTTTTGATTGGTTGGATAATCTAGTCACTATCTATTTCCAATTCTTATTGGTTGATGATTCCGTTAAATATTTTTTCACCACTAAAATGAAAATGTATGTTTTGGAGTGTTTTTTTATTATGTTTCGTACATATTATAAATAATTTTCATAAAATCTAATATTTCTAATAAAAATATAGTTATTTTACAAAAGTAGTAAGGTTTTATTAAAAAAATTGTATACTTTACACGATTGTAAATTGAAAAAGAAACCAGCCGTAGCAGCAATTTTTGACATCTTGTCAAGAAGTTAGATTGCTCCAAGCTGTTTATTTGATTTTCAAACAAAGATTAATGATTTAGAATATTTTTCTGCCATTAAAATGTATTTTTGGTGTATTTTTTTAATAATATGCTGAAAGTATAATTATTTTGAGAAAGACGTTAAGATTTTTCCTAAAAAATTCTTAAAAAATTTGTAACGTGAAATCTGGGAGGGATCTAAATGACATTTAAAATGCTTCTAATTCGCTCGTAATGTTTTCTTTGATTTTTCCGTTTTTGAATATTTCTATAAAATACAAATAAAACTATATTTTTGAAATAACTTTCGTTTACTTTCCTAACATTACAAATAATTAATATACTTTTTGAAAATGAAACTAAAATTAATATATATTAAAAGATGAAAATATTTGTATCAAAAAGTTTGTCACTTGATCAATTAAAATGTTTCAGAGTTTTACTTCGTTTGACCAATAATGAAAATGATCTATTAAAAGGTTAAGCTTGTAAGTTATAAACAGTGAGGATTGCCAATTCCTTTACAAGCTTTGTGATAAATGCTTAGCCAGAGCCAGCACTTAAAATTATCTCTGTCAGGAACCCCCCCCCCCCAAACCCCTGACCATGGTTTCGTGCTTTGGTACTCTTCAGAGAGGTGACAGGTAGGTTCAGTCACTAGATCTAAAAATACCAACCCAAAGTGAAGTACTTATTTAAAAGTTATCTATCGAGTGCCAAAGCATTAAACCATGGTCAGGGGTTTGGGGGGGGGGTCTGACAGACGTATTTAAAGTGCTGGCTCTGGCTAAGTATTTATCACAAAGCTTGTTGAGGAATTGGCAATCCTCACTGTTTATAACTTACCAGCTTAAGAGATAGGGTCATGTGATCTATGACTCTTATTTTGACTATTTTTAATATTGCTTATTGTTTCAGAATACATAAAAATGGTTTATATGAAGAATTAGAATCAGGTGTATGCATATATTGTACTATCTTTATAAGTTTTTGATAAAGCTTGAACAATTAACCACTACAAAATTTTGTTAATATAATCAGCTTGTATTTAATGTGATATTATCACACTGATTTAACAGTATCAAGAACAAAGAGTACATATAAAAATACAAAAAAAATAGTTTTTAAGGCAAATTATATCCATATTCATAAAGTTTTTGTCACAATTTTTTTTTCATTTTTCGCTTATACAATAATACTCAGAAATATATATTGTAATGTGATAATTAATTATTCTTTCAACTTTTTATACTTAATAAGAATAATGAAATAGTTTTAGGTTACAATGGATTGAGCTGCTGGACACCGTTATCAAATCCATTTTAGTTTAAAACTTTATTTCACAATTACCATTAATCTGAAAAATTAATCAGACAATTGGTAATTCCTTTATGTTTTATATTTATGAATTTTTTATTTATATAAATATTCTGTTTTGATTACATTTTTTGATTACAGTTATCAGTTTTTGTATATTTAAAATTTGAACTGAGTCTGAATTTTTTTTTCCAAATGCTGTTGATGGTAAACCACTAAACATCACATGATTACCATCTCTTATGCTAGCACATAACTGTTATTAAACAGGCAAAACTCTCCATAGAGTAGTGCTACTCTGTGCCAGCCAGAATAATCAATGGATGCCAGAAAGCTTGTGCATAAAATCCCCATCAAGTGCCTACTCATTCAATATCCCCGGACTAATTTCTGGCTTGTAGCCTTCATCAGTGAGGAGCCTTGGATCTGAGAACATTGCAGCTAGATCTTAGGATCTAATGCAACCCTTCAGCATCCACCTTTTATCTCTACTTAACTACAAAACTATGAGAATGAAATTAACACTACAATAATATTTTCAATCTAAGCTCAATAGCTTATATAATCATTAAAACAGGCAAAACTCACTATATGTATTGCCACCCATAGCAAGCTAGAGTAATCAATGGATGCCAAAGGGTTTGTGCATAAAATCCCCATCTAGTGCCTACTCATCCAACATCCTCAGACTAGTTTTTGGCTTGTGGCCTTTGTTAGTGAGGAGCCTTAGATTTGAGAGCACTGCACCTAGATCTTAGGATCTAATGCATCCATTGATTACTCTAACTTGCTGTGTGCGGCAATACACATAGTGAGTTTTGCCTGTTTTAACAACAGTTATACACAAGCATAAGAAATGGTGGTCATGTGATGTTTATTGGCTTATATCATAATATGGGTATGAACTCAGTTCATGACTCATGCATTTTGGTGTCTTTTGCTCTTTAACAACCATATCCACCACTATCCTATTAGGCAGTATAGGTGTTAAACCACTAAACATCACAGATCGCCATCTCTTATTGCTAGCACATAACTGTTATTAAACAGGCAAAACTCTCCATATGGTAGTGACACTCTGTTCCAGCCAGGGTAATCAATGGATTCCAGAAGGCTTGTGCATAAAATCCCCATCTAGTTCCTACTCATCCAATATCCCCAGACTAGTTCCTGGCTTATGGCCTTCATCAGTGAGGAGACTTGGATCTGAGAGCACTGCACCTTGATCTTAGAATCTAAGGCAACCCTTAAGCAGCCACTTTTTATTTCTACTTAACTACAAACTGTGAGAATGAAATTGAAAACAATAACATTTTCAATCTAAGCTCGATAGTTTATAGAGCCATATGGGTCTGAACTCAGTTCAGCACTCATACACTAGATGGGAATTTTATGCACAAGTATTCTGGTATCCATTGATTACTCTGGTTTGCACAGGGTGGCACTACTGTATAGAAAGTTTTGCCTGTTTAATGCCATTGATGGATTAACAAAGTTTTTAGGTACTGACTAAAATATTTCATTACAGTAAGACTTTAACTTCTGTTTAAAAATTATAATAAATATTTCATCATCAAATTTTCAATGAAATGGACACTGATGAGTGGTTGGTTGGATTGGTTTAAAGCCTGTCCATTAAAGTATGGAGATTGGCTATCTTAATATAAAGCTGAGCCCTGATTGTATATATGTGTGGAGATAGTAATCTGGACCAACTGATGAGTGCTATTTTGGCATGAAATACTAATATTGGTGATTATTTATCTTTTCAACTTGTGGGTGATCAGGTGGTCAGCAATATAAGATGGCATAGAAAGTTGAGGATTGTGTGAAAGTATGAGTTCAAATCCCTTATATAATAATTTTTTTTATAATTTTTACTTTGTGAATGCTTAATGAAATGATTATAAAACCTGCAATGCTAGAATTTTTTTTTGCCTTGTAGTGAATTCTAACTGAGAATCCTAAAAATATCTTACTGTATTCTTAAAATAATAATATTTACTGCATTAAAAAACTAGGTGGAAAATTTCTGCACTTTATATGTATAATTTGATTATGAAAACAATAAAAATCCATTAACTTGTCATATATTATTGTAAGTTTGCAAAATAAAATTGATTATTATATTTTAAGTGTATTATTTTTTTTAGTTTTGTTAATATTCAAATAAATTTAATATGATTCACCATGTAAATAATTTTTTTTATTATTGTACATAATATAAACAATAGAAAGACTTTTTGCTATAGTAATTTGAGAATGAACATTCCATGCCTTGATCTACGGTTTGAATCAGGCCTAAATAAAACTTGAACATTTTTAAAATTTTCCAAACAAGCTGGGGATAACTAACTTGATAATCTGATTATTTACTGATTGTTTTTCTGTTCTTAACTAGAAGATAAAGAAAGAGCTAAACTTATTATTTCGCAGTTGAAAAACTTAGTGAGTTCTATTTCATAATTTCAATTTATTGGGGAAGAGAAGGTCTGATGTAAAAGAGTTTTCTTGAAGTACATTATTTAAATATTGAATTAACACTTTGATTAATATTTACATCGTTCAGTCACAAAAATGTAATTTATTTTTTATATATTTTTACCTAGACAGCAAGCTCAATTATTTCCTCAAAATGCCTCCTAAATCAAAAATCTATAAAAAAAATCAGCAATTTTAATAATTTAATTCATTACCATAAATTCAAAATATATAAAAGTACAATTAAAAAAATGGAAAAAAAATAATAATAAAGAAATAAATATTTTACTTAGCATATTATTAATTAGCCTGAGAATAATTTTTCCTGAATTACAATTTTTTAAAATAAAGCATTTAGAAAAAAAAAAAAAACCTATCACTGTATATATTTTAAATTTTATTTTGGGGGCATTTTATGTCCTATTTGTAATATCTAATCAATGTAAATTTCTTTTTGCTGATAACCCTATTAATTTTTTTTAAGCAACAGTTTTAATTAATAATTTGTCAAGCCACAGTAATATATATATATATTAAAGCTATAATCTTAAGATTATGCACCTAAAATGTGACAGTAAGGACCTCTACAAATCTAAACACAAGATTAATAACTTTAAAAGACAAGAGCGGCCACTCTTATCTTCGACCTCATTTCTAAATATATAGGTGAATCTATAGCATTTTGATTTGACTCCTTGTAAATGGAAAGATTTTATGTTAGTTTGTATAGAAATTGTGGAGTTAATCAGTGAAGTAGTTAATAGCTTCATGCTCTCAAATCAAAATGTTTTAAATTCATCTATATATTTAGAAATTAGGTTAAAGATAGGAGTGGCTGTTCTTATCTTTTAAAGTCATTATTTGTAGAGGTCCCTACTGTCGCATTTTAGGTGCATAGTCTTAAGATTGTAGTCTTAATACATATTACTTAAGCAACAGTTTATAAATTTATTTCACATAAATGCAGTTTAAATTAAATAAAATTTAGCTAAAAAATATAATGTACAATTGATAGCTATAGTTTTTTTTTTTATCAGTACTATATTTTTGCTTTGCATTTAGGATAACAACTTTTTTTTGTCTTAAATATGTGAAAAATAAATTATTATGATTTAAAATTGAACAAGGAAATATTATTTTTAACTTATGTTAAGTAATCTTTAATCATACAAAATTAATTTTAACTCAATGATTTTGAACTCTGTAACTTCATGGAATACTGTGAAGGTACTGCGGAAAACTTAGACTGGGGAATGTAAATTTAAGTAGCTAACAAGTTTCTCTTGGTATAATTGCTGAGAGATTCTTGACTTCATTTAAGAAGAAGCTACAATACATCACATCACATCACTAATGAGTAGACAAAAGTTTAGAGAATTTCTGATTTGTATATTCTTTGATCTCTGGGATATAAACAAACTCATAAAACCCTCTTCTATTGTTGTTAACAGTGATCAAAAATTGAATTTTCTTTATAGTTTATATAAATATTTGTGATTATTTTTATTAAAAATTTGTATTATAATCATTAGAATAGAAATATGTTCATATTTATACTTAGATTTGATTAAAAATGTGTTATTTTTAAAACACAAGTTAAGAAATTCAAAGTAACAATAGAAAGAAAGCTAAGATCATTATTATCTGACAAACACTGTAGTATAAAACTTCAGCAATATTTTAATAATTATAAATTCAATTTTAAATTTGAGAACAGAATTTTATAGCTTCATGATGATTTATCAATAATTTGTTTTGGATTTAAATAAGAAATTTAATCAAGAAAGATTCATTGATATTACTTTTTTTAGTATTGTGATAATCAACCAATAAGAAAAAAGTAATTGTCCTAATTATGTATTTCACTTTGACATTTTTCTATATTTGGAAAAATTCATATATGAGCTTTAGGATGTAATCAAATTTCTAATAAACCAAGTGCAATTTATTGATTTGTAATCTTGAAAACTGTTTTAATACTAAAATAAAATGTTGAGCCATTAACTCAAATTACCTTTTGGGTAAAAATGGAGGGAAAAAACATTAAAATGCAGGTTAACTCCATAATGCCACAAAATCATTTTATTTATTTCTCAAAGTAATTTACAGTTACAATGACAGTATATTACTATTATGATGATTTTATAATTACAACTTTAAATTATCGTAATAGATTTCTTACTATAAGATCTTTCTATTGACTCATTGTAAATCATAAGATTTCGTGAGTATTAATGTATAATAAGAATTGTGGACTTAATTAGTGAAGTAGCTTGTCTTGAATTGGTGGTCGAGAGGTCAGCGCGATTGCCTTGCACTTGCAGGCAGTTGCCCGTGATGCGGGTTCGTGTCCCGGCCGATGCTATGAGACTTAAAAAAAAAAGTATTGAATAGCTTCACACTCTTAGATCTAACCACTTCAGCTTCACCTATTCATATATAAAAGTAGGTTGAAGTAAAGGTTTCCCTCTTTTCTTGCTAGCATAAGTTTGTGGCTAAGACCTGTAGAGATCCCTACCTTCGAATTTTTCAGACGCTTATTCCTAAAGGTTACAGCCTTTGTAAATATTACCTATTATGATGATTATATTTTTAGCCACAGGAAAAATAACATTCATAGGAATTTAAACCAAAATTGATTGAATGAATATATTTTATGTAAGGTATATATTTAAAATTTATTATTAAGATACTTTGTTACTGAATATCATTATGAATTATACTGAATAAAACTGCCATTATTTTGCTTATAATTTTGGTGGTGATGATTTTTTTTATGTCATATATAAAAGCACTGATTTTCTAACAAGGATACTAGTCTGAAATTAAATAAGAACATTAATTGTATTTTAATTCTATAATAATAAAAAACAATTTTGTATATTGTATAATGAATAAACTGTACTGTATTATTCAAAAAAAGTTTCAAAATGTATTTCAAAGATCTTTGTGGTAAATAATCAATTTGTAATCAAAATGGTGAGTGCAAATTGCTGATGATGTGAGGTAAAAGTGTATGTTTATCTGTTTATCTTATTTATAAAATATGGTATCAATAAATAACTTTTATTATATAATCATCTAGATTTTTCAGTACTCATAGCATACATAATCAAATAATATATAATCAATAAACAAACATATTGGAGTTCAATTAAGATTTAAACTTTGTCTACTTTTATATGTGAATGGACAGTTTATTAATGCACAAGATAATAACCAATAATAATAATAAAAATATCATATAAATTGAGGAATAAAAAATATGTACATTTTCATAAGACATGTATCAAATCCCTATAAACATTCCAGAGAAACAAAATAGTTTGAATGTTTATGTTCTGTAAACTTCAAATAATCCAATTAAATTCATTAATTTGGTCAATATAAAATATATTTCCATAGTTATCCAAGATAAATTATATTTTCCAATTTTTGGTAAATTTCAATTATTATTTTATAATTCTTTTAATAATTATAGGATTAATATTATACATGGCATTCTTTAAAACAAGAAAATGATGATAACATAGGCAATATGTAATTAAATCAATTCAAATCTAATAGTGAAATAATTCATCATAACTGTTAGATGATATTTTAAAGCAAAAATAATTTATTTATATATATGTTGATACAAAGATTTACACAGGTTCCATATATAAAAGACATATTTTACGGGTTCATCCGTGTTAAAATATTTTAAAATACTGACATTTCGATTTGGTAACACAAGTCGAAATGTCAGTATTTTAAAATATTTTAACATGGATGAACCCGCAAAATATGTCTTATATATATATAGCAGCATATAGATAATTTTGACATTTGAAAATTAAAATATTTCATTTATCTGAAGCAGTAATTCTTTTGAAGAAAATTTTAAAATTAATTTTAAAATTAGAAGTTTTCTTTCTCCTTCTTTTGCAACTACTTCAAGAAACCACTTTGGTTTCCTGAACAAATATGTGTGTTCAGATTTGCTTATATGAAAGCCATAATATCCGAGAAAGATTTTAAATTGTTCAGTCCTATTTATGACATTGTTATCATTGACATAATACTCATAATCAAAAACAAGGATACTGCTCACATTTTGTTTACTAATATTAAAATTAGATTTGACATGTGTTTCAAAATCAAAGTTTTTCTTTTATAACAGTATAAAGAATAAAATAATATTTCACAAATAATCATTCAAAAAATATGTACAGTTGGAAAATAAATATGACATCCTTTAAATTAATACAAACAAAAATAATTTAACTTACATATTCATAATCTTGTGTTTGAAATATATAATTTATATTATCCCAATCTAAACATCACCTATAATATAAACGTAAAAATATGGTGTCTAAGATATTGAATATTTTATTGGTAGTGTCTATGTAATATCAGTTATGACTGCCATAAAAAATAGAAAGAACAAAGAAAGTATTAATAAATTTTATTAAAGTTATTAATCTTATTATCTAACATTATGGCTCATTATTTGTATGCATTTTAAAAGAAATAAAGATTAATTTACTAACTTTATGCTATAATAATAATGTTTCTTTCTCTAACATTTTGTCACCATAGCAACCATTTTAACATTCTCTAGATTAATGCATAACTTCTAAAATTATCTAAAAAAAATTTTTTTATTATAGGTCTTCAGAACTAAAGTTAAAATGTGTCAAAATATTTTCATGTGTTTCATCTTGAATGTTAAGATTTCAGAACATAACACAATTATATACTTATAAATATTATTTTTTAACCAATAATAAATATTGAATAATTGACATTTAAAAAAAATGAAGATGCCCCCCTCCATCCATATACTGTTCAACAAATTCTACCAGAAAATATATTTTTCTAAAGACCTTAGTTTTTTTATTACAATATTTAATTATATTTATGATTATATTCACATTATATACATATTAAAATCAACTGTATTGTTTATATTTTTGTTCATTCATGCAACAAAATCCAGTTTTGTCAAATTATACCAAAGCTGATCTTGATGAGGAGTTGAGACCTCAAATCTGATCATACTTCAGCTTTTTTACCAATGCTCCAGGGACTTTACTACCCTATGAATGACATCCCATGCCAAAAGGTGGAGCAAGAGACTCAAGAAATAATTAAATAATCGATGGCTTAACTAAACACACACACCTATGGTGGCTAGATAAGGCATATTAATAAATTTGGAAAGTGACTCAATACAAACAGGGTGAATAAGACCACAGACATCAATATATTGTTCAGGACTCTCCAGTTGCAGGTGGTATGGTGAATATGGGAACTACAAGTTCTCTAGTAGATTGCACTTAATCATTTAGTTTTAACATGATTACAAATTGATAATTTCATCATCTATAATGATGCCTTAATTATGCTCTGCCATTCCTACATGGTTTGCCAAGAGTTAAATCTTACCAGAATGATACCCAATGACTAAACTTATCTATTCATATTACATAAGGGACCATAAACATGTTCTTTATGCAGATTGTATTATATAAACTAGAAGATCAATGCTGAACAAATAATATTATGGAGGGCAAACTCTAAATTTGTAGCATACCTTCCGAGACTATGGTGCTACAAAAATTAAGTAAAAGATGTGGCTCAAATGTGTATTTACTCATAGGATTCAGTGCCAATTACCCAGTTTCCATGGACATGCTATCAGTGAACATTTAGTTCAGGTGATCGAACAGCTTTAATATACAATTCTGGATACTTGTGTTCCAGTTCTAAATAGAATAATGGGGTGATCTTTAAAACCAAAGCCCATTTAAAAGGAGACCTGTCAGAACTAACAATAATGGGATGGCCCTTAAAAAAAAGCCCATTTTAATAAGAATATGATAGCAAGGCATAATGCACAGAAGTGTTTCATAAAAGCCCATTTGCAACACTTTCCAAATATCAATTATTAAAATTAATAAAGTGTGAAATCTATAGTTTTATTCTGTGATACTACTATACACCAAATTGTAAATTACCATACTTAAATCATACTAAAAAGGGTTAATTAAAATGATCTAGTTTATGAATTAGCCTACATAGTCTATGATAATAAACTAAGGAGGGCTAAAGCATATTTGGGACTTAAAAAATTAACTACTTATTTATAATATGCTTTAAAATATCATTCTTCCATACTTAACTAAACAGACATTTAATAAGCAAACCTGAATTAAATATTAAGCCAAAACATAGTAGCTTAACTAATATATATAAGAGTAGGTTTTCAGACTGGAGATTTTGACATGTGCCAAAAAGCAGCATAAATTAACTTTCTGAGATCACAAGTATCTCTTTACTATTATAATATTTAGTAATCTCTGCTCTGAAGGCATAGCACAAATTAATAAACACATTATAATATATATATATATATATATATATATATATATATATATATATATATATATATATATATATATATATATATATATATATATAGGCATAAGCATGGACGAGAATAGATAGAATAATAACTGGAGATAGTCATTATCTTTTCATAAGTTTAATTTAAAAGATTTTTGAGAATTTTAGATTAGGCAAGATTTTATAAATTAGCTTTTTAAAGTTATTTTAAATTTACACAATTAGTAGTACGTTTATCTAACAGTTTAATTATTATAAGAAATTTAAGTTTAGAGTTTGCGTGCATTTAATATATATTGCTAGCTTTAGGAATGATTAGAATTGCTATAGCATTTATGTTAGAGCTTGGTTGAGAATTTGTTACCAGTCTTCTGACTGTGATGGCTTGAATGGTGGCAGGATCAGATACACATGTGGGTTGGTTCATCAGCTATCCTTTTCATCTTTTATCCTTTCAGGTAGGCTGTTTTTCTGGGTCTTCCATTTCCATAAACAGGGCTGTCATCTGAAGAGGTGACAAGGGTTGTTTCTAGCCACTGATTTTCATTGTAGAACTGGGCACACTGCCCGAATACAAGTAAGTAAGAGAGCAAACAAAAATTGATCATTTCACTTAAAAACAGGTTTTATATTTTCTTTCTCACCTCCCCCATCACAACCTGTTATGATATTTGCAATCTTTATTTTCAAAATCTTAAAATTTAATGAATCATTAATTTTAGCAAATACAAAAGCTCCGGCTGGACTTATTGCCAAGCAGGACCCTGTTAATGACTTTGTTTTTGCTTCTAATATCATTTTACAAACATTTATAAAATTTTGTTTCTCAGTTTAATGAGAAGTAAATCTGAGAAATCTATAAACTTTGAATTTCTTTTTTTTTTCAAAAGAGATTTAAGCTGTCAACATTCTAGCATATACATAAGACAGATACCCCTGAATTTAATAATTATATGCCAAGACCAATGATTCTGTAAATTAAATAACTTAAAAGATATTTGGAAATAATTTAGAAAGTCTGTAATGTTTACTAAATCTATCACATTACAGTTACCTTCACATATATACATAGGTATGTTTCTACATATACAATGATGTTTACAACTTAAATCAATTTTATTAATTTTAAAATCATAGATAAAACATTTATATAAAATTATAAATGTGTATACACTACACATACAAACATTAATATATTAGATGTGTGTGCAGATACAATTACATGCACATATGTGTAAATATACCCTCGTACAGATTAAATTTACTATTATAAGTTTATATATGTGTACATGTACCTCGAGGAGTTTGAATTAAGAAAAGAAGACTACTATGACATATAGTAGGTGAAACTGCATGCTGGCTAAATCATATTGTTTCAATACAGTATTAACTATTCTCTGTGATTTTCTGTATTCGCATGAAAGATTGAAATGTGACTCCCATTGTGGAGATCCTATAATAGTAACATTGAATTCCAAGAATATTAAATGCAATTGTGTTAACCGTGCTAATAAATTCAGGCCAATTAGATATAAAAAAATACTTTTATAACACTTGTTCTTCTATTAGTCCATTTTTAATAGAAAGGTAAAAAGAATATTTTTATCTTTCATTTTTACATTTAGTAATTTACGTTGTTAATCATTCTGAATTTGTCACAAAACTTTTTTTTTTTTAAAATTAATAATGTAAGAATCACTAAATCTGACTGTACGCATCCACAGACAATAAAAATTGATTATGTTGTTTGTGATTTAGTGATAAATAATATGATAATATTTTTGATATTAATATTTTATTTAGCTTTTGTGATTAAAATAGCTTTTTTTTTTTTACTCATTGGAAATCAATTTTTTTATTTTCTGCCTTTTGACAAAAATTAATTGTGTGATGTTACTTAGAGTATTTGTAGGATTTATTGATTAATTAGCGTCTTAAAATGGGTTCTTTTTTAAGATGAGATTTCACTAATTAAACCCACGAAAATGCTTCTATTTTCACATCAATTTTAAACACATTTAAGAGTAATGATCAAGTGGAGAAATAATTAAGAACAATTGTAATTACTTTTGTTAATAAAGCGATATTATAATAATGTTGCAATAACCCTTAATTAATTAAATTATAATTAAGAATTGTAACATTGAGATGTTTTACACAATTATAAAGCAAATTACAATTATTATTATTTTTTGCTTGTAACTAATTTTTCAAAATTGAAGAATATACATATATTTTACAGATCTTTCTTTTTAATAATATATTATTTGTAATTTTTAAAAAGTAATTCAAATAACTTATAATTTTTGTTTCAATTATAAATAGAAAACGGGAAATATTAAGGCACCATATTGGAAGTTTAAGTTTTAAATAAAAATAACTTTTAATTTTATTATTTATATATCAGATATAAATATATTTAGTATACTTGTTATATATAATAAAAAAAAAAGAATTGACTACTCCCCCCCCTTTTTTTTTACCTATTTAAATCTATTTTTAAAAACTTAAGTACATTTGCATATAAATTTGAATATAATTTACATGATATTTATATCACACCTTACGCCCAAAATTTCACCCATTCATTGCTATGATTATTATATCAATACGAAGATAATCTTAAGCTTTTCTTATTTTGTATCGCTAAGCGCTTAACATTTCTATTATTAAAGTAATGCAAATACATTTTTCCATTAACTTTATAAATATATTTCCATAATCATATAATGTACCACAGTAAAGCATTTTTTTTTTGCTAGAAAAATAGAAACTGATTAAAGATAAAATAGAAGTCTGATGCTCAAATCAGTTCATTATGATTACTAATTTATATTTATTTACCTAAATATATAATTTATATATATCCAAATAATATAATTGTGAGTGTATCTTTAGAGGTCAAGCGTTGTTAGCCGAGAGGTCAGCGCAGCCGCCTTGCAAACAAGCAGTTGGTTGTTGCGGGTTCGCCTTCCGACCGATGCTATGACATATGGAAAATTTTTAAAAAAAAAGTTCTGGAATTCACGAAGTATCAAAGAATGAAAACTTTCTGCAGTAAATTTGCTTCTTAGTATGGCATATTTCTGCAGATTTTTAATGTTTTAGAAAGATGACTACATTCTTATACCATATATATATATTATTGTATAGAAAGATATGAGGTTAACTTCATTACTTAATTAGATTAACTTACTAGAAATCAAACCAATTTTTACTATGGGATACCATTTTTGTGAAGATTATGATAAGTCTGATGAGATACTTTCTAGTGACTATTATACTCTCATACTGTTAAGTATTTATTACTGTATCTCTGATCAATTAGGCCTATCATCATCAAAATTCATAGCTATAATTTATATCAGTTTGTCATATTATGATATAAATCAGCGGTGGGCAACTGGGTCACTGGTGGTCTGTGATGTAATTTTAATAGTCCACAAAGAAATTCAGATATTATTTAAATTCACTAAGCTCATTTAATAAAATTTTTAAATAAAAAGTAAATTTTTTTTAAGCTGCAAATAGAAGAAGAACATTATATTGCTAACTGATTTGTTACAAAATTCTACTGTGACTTGCAAAACATCTATCTCAAAGGTGTTTACTCAATGCTCATATTAATTTGTACTTTTAAAAATTATGTTAGTATCCACAATATATTTTAAAAATTATGTTAATTTCCACAATATCATTTAAAAATTATATTAGTGTCCACAATATCTAAAAGATTCCTGACCGACCGCTGATATAGACGATGATTTACTCAAATATATTTTGATATAAACGCATATTTGATTTATGAACTTCATTGTTGCCACATAGAATTTATTTGACTAAACCAATCAAAGTAATTTTTACTTATATCATAAATACAACTTTATATATAGCTTTCTTAAGAGACTTGTTTCATATTTGTCTGTACATTTCTACTCCAATTTGTAAATGATTTATTAAATACATAGCTTGAACATCTAACTTTATTTAAACCCTTTCACATTTTTATGTTCTATCTACCCTTGGTGACAATTTGAGTTAATAGTTCAAAATTTTGCATGTTGATTTTTTTTGTTATAAGTCTATTGTAATTAGAAAATTAATTGGAGATCCGTGTTGAATTAATTTCAATTTTTAAACATAAATGAATAAAGGTACAGCAACTCTATGAAATTATTATCAAAAATCAAAAATTGCATTTATATTTGTTAAGTTATATCAAAAATTCAGAACCAAGCTGTTTGACAGAGTATTATGATTGTAATTATCTTTGCTTACATCTTAATGTTGCTTCAAATTTTTTAACATTTTTTTTAAAAAGTGAAACATATTTGAAAAACGACTTAAGTGAAAATATGAATATATTTGTTTTTAATAATTATTATAAAAAATATTTTGTAAAAATCTTTACAATTTTTTTAATATACTATAAAATTATATTTTTTTGGAAGCAATAGAAAAGAAGATTCTTATAATCATTATCAAATAATCAACCAATCAACAGCTTCTAAGGTTTTGTCAACTTATGTAGAAGTTTTATTCTGTAGACTACTCTGTGGGCTCTTGATATCTTCGGATTTTTTTTTTTGTATTCAGTAAATGAATATTTATGTAAATTCAAGTTTTTAACACAAATTAGATATAAGTAGTGGGAACAAAGACAGAAAAAGTGATGTAAGCTGTAACACAGCAGCTTACCATGCATTCCATGAGACATTGATTATAATTATCAACAGATTAAATGGCAGCAACCATGTATATATGATATGCAAGTAAATATGTGGAACATATATCTGAGAAAAAAAAAACTTAATTAAGCAATCTAACTTTTTTTATTGATAAAATATAAAGAAAATATGCATACTTATATTCGCACCTATAAAATCTATTATTAAAAAAACGATCTGATAATTAATTATGTTTAAATAAAGTTTAACCCACTATATACATACAACTTTCTTAAGTCTAAAATACAAATGTATGTCTACAGATATCAAATATCACTTTTTACAATAAACATCAGTCAAAATAATAAAAAAACAATACTGAAATTATTAAGATTAAACATTTAGAAAAAATAAAACATATCCCAAAATTAATTTTTCAGATTTTATGTAAAAAATATTTATATATATATATTGTAACAGGGGCTGGATTTAAACCCTGTTCCAATGTAAGGGATTCTGTAACCATGCATATATATATGGTTACTACTGTAACCAATTGGATTACATAGACACACTAATATAGTGTGTGCGCATAAATATATATAAAAGTTGAAAGGAAAAGTAGAAATAAACACAGAATAAATTTTTGTAGATATTTTTTTATATTTACTAAAATGAAATAATAATATGTAAAGGGTTAAATAACTCTGGACTTAAAGTAAAATTTCATTATGAAATTAATATTTTAAAAAGGTCTGAATAAATATAAATATTGCATTATTATTAATTATTACTCTGATTTTGAAATTTAAAAACACCCTATTGTATTTTTGAAATTTTAATTAATTAAACAAAATTTTTATCTATTAGAAATCCCCTAAGTAAAAACATATATATGTTTTCAAAGGGATTAGTGAGATAAAAATAAAAACTCTTGTTTTTAATCAAGCTTCTGTTATCACCTTAGATGAGTCTATAAAAGGGCTGATAACAAATTAGCTCCAGTCTGGATAGTGATTTTGAAGAAAACAGTTTTGGCTTGCAGTTTTGTAAGAGTTAGCAGAAGATCTAGCTGTAAAGTTGGCTAAAATATTTTGTGAAGAGTTGGTAACTGTAACAGAAAATGGCCATAGTAAAGCTAGCTGCAAAGATGGCTAAAATAATTATCAAGAGAACTGCCATGAGGATGTAAGAATGCAAGGAAGTGGCTGCTATACAATTCACAAGTAAAATTTGAATTTACATGGAGGAAAATGGGTCAAGATTCTTTGTAATTCATAGCCTTAAAAGTGTTCTGGACAAACAGCTTGCTGACTTGAAGCTTACAAAATCCAAATATAAGTGGAACTGACTACAGAAGAAAAAAAAGCCAACCATACCTGAATTATGTACTTTTACCTGATGGTGACAATTGCCTGGATTGACAAAAAAAACAACTTGCCCAAGAGAAACACCAGCTGAATAAAGAAGTAGTTATACGTATGTGTTTACATATGTGAAGAAAGGCACAGATAAACGTGTATACAAAAGTGAGTTGTTTTTAAATAATTTATTTGGGGAGACATTTTAAATCTATATTTTTGAAATTAAAGACATTTATAATTAGTTAAAGGATAACCTGATAAAAAGCTTTATAATTTCTCAAAAAAATTGACTGTACTTTTTTTAAAAAAAAAAAAAGAATAAAGGAAGCTGTAATAGAATTTGATAAAGTGATTTTTTTTAATATTGATTAAATATGTAAATTTTATGTAAAAATTATTATTTATTTGTTGGACAAGATTAAATTTATAAATAATCTGTGCAATTCTATGTAAGCGTTTTAGTAAACCTAGTTTAAGGATCTGTATTCTTTAAAATATAATTTAAAAGCTTAATCATGTATTATTGTAAGTTAAGTCAAATATGTTTAGAAATTACCCGCACACGCATGTATGTGTGCGTATATAGATGAATGCTTGTCAAGTATAACACATAAAATTTAATCATTTTTTTATAATTATTTTATATCAATTGAAATATATTAATTGTATATTAGAAATCACACGTCTGTGCACACATATATGTAAATCATTGTAACAATTTAAATGTTGAATAGTAATTATTTAAATCTCAATGCGATCATTTGAATTTTGTAGTAATATTGTAAATTACAGTGTAATGACTTTTATTATTGTATACTTTTCAAAATCAGAACCCTTATAAGATCTTATTTATTTATTTTTGTTATTAATAAACTTGTATTTAATTGTTAAAAATTGTTTTCATCATCTCTTGATCACATACAGTAATAGATCTTGTGTTCTCTGAGCTAGATTCGGACACAGATAAATGGGGATGTGTACTTAGAGCTTTGGGGCATCCAGAGATGATCAATCATCATCCTGGTTGGTGCAAAAGATGATACTCTTTAAAGCCCATGCACTATTATTTTTTTTATTTTACTTTAGTCTTATTAAAAATTTAAGTTTATAGTTGGCCAGTATAAGTGGTCTGAGCATTGATGATGATCAGCATATTTTAATGTCCCAGCATGATTTCTGATTACTGTGTATTTTTAATGGATGGGCACTAAGCTGGTGCATCCAAGTCATGTTTGTATAATTGCCCAAGCTGGCAAAGGCTCAATAGTTAGCCTGGTCTACAGAAGACCCATTTCCAATCCAGTCACAAGGTTGACTGTTGATTTATATATTTTACTGTTCAAATCCAGCCACAAGATGGACTGTTGATTTTATTCTGATTTATTGTACTGATTTTTTTATTCCCATCAATGATGATGATGGATGGTTATTTCTTTTGAGTATTTATTTATACTTACTTTTACTTTATAATGCTGATTGATATGTGGTTGATGCCGTTGCTCTTCTGGGTTAGCTGGCTGATCTCACAATGCTCACAAAGATTTTGATTTCATGATCCCATTAAATATATACTTAGTACTACTTTGCAAATTATTGATATTTCATTTTAAGTGGACTGGGGGTGATGTTGTTTTGCCATCATCCAGTTTCATTCCTATTTCATTTCATTACCCCCATCCTATTACACTACATATATGTTGATGTATATATTTCATGTTTGTTTTTTTAAATTATTAAATTAAGATCTAAAAGGGGCTTGGTGGGGGAGGGTGCTAATTTATGTTAATGAAATATGTGTTTCTATATGTTGTTGTATAGTCAGATATATCGAAAGAATCTTCTGGCAAAGCAAATAATGTATATATTTTATTTTGTGTCTAATTTTGTTTTTATTTTTAATAAAAAGAAAGAAATATGTAAATGATTTAAAAAAAAAAAAGAAACTAAACAGATTTTTATATACAGAATGCTTTTACTGTAGGTATTGTTTGAAGTTATTTTTCAAGCTGTCTAATGAAACTTTTTAAGATAAAAAAACTCGCTAAAAGGTTTTCTTGGTAAAAAAGAAGAAAATAGGACAAAAGAAGCTGGACCTCAGATCCCACAGAATAAGATAGAAAATACCTAACATTTTTGAGAAGAATGGAATTTTCTAGAAAAGAAAAAAAAGGTATAAATAGCAAAATAAGGGGACCAGTTTAGCTTTTATGCTGTTATTTTTATTGCTATATTTAATTATCATTGGAGATTTCTGAATGCTGATTTTTAAAGAAAAAATATATTCACCAGCTAATATTAATAGGTTGGGGTAAAACTCTAAATGTGCTGGGCTTTTCTCCCCCTGCTCCATGGAAAAACAGAGGCTGCTACATGATTGTATAACCATCCAAAGTTAAAAAGAATCTGCATCCATCATACCATCAAAAATGTATAAAAAGGTCAAAATGTCCTTGCTGAGCAATTTTTGTGACCACAGTGTTTCCTGAATAAACTCACTTGCTTTATGAATTCGAACAAGCTACCTTCCTCAAATATACCCTTTCTCAAGATTGTATTTAGAGACTAATTTCTTTATATTAAATCAGATTACCCATCTTAAAGATAAATTATTTAATATTTAATAATGATTAGCCATTTTGTCTGTAGAAATATATATATATATATATATAAATATGCATGCTACAATGTTTATCAAATATTTGAGCACTGTTATTTATTCTATTTTCGTATTTCATATATTATTTATTTAGTTCAAAAATATACACATGCTTTTAGTTATTGAATAATTTAATTAATTTAATTCTTACTATCTTACCTATACACATTTCTATAGGTCTAAGTACCATTCATCCTGATTGAGCTAGCCAATGGCCAGGCAGTTATTAATAAGTCATGATTACTCTCTTCACCCCTTTCAGTATAATTCTTATGCTAGCATAGGATTGGCACTTGAAGTCATAATAGGCTGACATCCATAAATATACTAGGTTGGAAGGGATAATAAATAATTAAGTGGCATTAAGGCCATCTCAGTTGATTAAATGATGCCATTTATTAATAAATCATGTTAGTAATAAATATAATAATACCAAGAAAATAATTTGTAGCAATAGCATTAGTCTAATCAAGCAAACAGTAATGAGAAAAGGGGTAATCCATTACAATGATGCCCAACATGGGGCCTTACAATATAACCATGTCCTAAAATAAGTCATAATTGAAAAAAAACTTGAAACCAGATTATACAACTATATAAATAATATTTTTTTAATAATATGACTATAGAAAAAAAACATGATTGCAGCTGATATAGATGTTAAATCACAAGTAGTGACCAGGTAGCCAGATAGTGGTGAGTGGGAAATCATAGCCCTGAGTTCTTATATGCCAGTATGTAACATAAGACTGTCCTTAAAGGCTCAGTAGTCTTATGAGAGCAGGGTCATAAGAAATGGGAGGATGGATGAAAAACCACGATCTGATAAGTCTTAAAGTAATGAGCAATGCATGTATGTGCTTAGACTTGGATTTCTTATCATTAGTCTTATGCATGTGTGGAAAGGATACAGATGATAGTGGAAATAGTTCTCATTCACCCATGTTAGACCCTTAAAAGAGGGCTTTATAGCCACATGTTATACAAAAAAAAGCTATACTTGAAACTTATTAAGAATAAAATAAGTTCAAATCCACATTTTATTCTTGTTTGTTAGGGTGGGTGGTAATGAGCTCTATTAAAATATGTATGTTTCATGAGTATATTGGCATTTGTTAATATTTAAAAAAAGGCTAGAAAAAGGTAAAATTTAAAGATCATTCAAAAAACACAATTTAGTTTTTTTTTTTTTTTTAGTTAGTATAATTTATTTATTTTTGGATTTGTGCAATGAAAAGTATTTGTTTGATATTATCTGTTTAATTAAAAATAAATGTTAAAATTGGAAAGAATGTAGGCACATGCCGATTCTTTATGCAGATAAACAAAGAAATAAAAATGCAATAGATTACCATCGTAAAAAGTTTTAACACTAATTAAAGATGACCGAAATAATTAATAAAAAAAGAAGACTTTGGAACTAAAAATAAAAATAAATGTATAAAATTATCAACATAATCATTCTCATAATAATATGCACAGAATCTTTAAAACTGGGCCTAGCATATAAAAAGAGTACAGTTTTGATCTAGGTTGGTTGTCTTGTTTTTTCAGTTGGAGGTTCCTGTGAGGGTCCTGGGTAGTCAAATGCTCTGCCCAGGAAGGCTACTTACCTGCTGAATGATGTCTTCATGTGAAAATGGGAATGAAGTGTTTCAGACACCGTCTTTCAAAAATGGAATAAGTAGATCAGTGACTAATATTTTATATGCATGAAAATTGAATATATAACAATTATTTAAATATTTCAATGATGTTCTGATTACATCTGAATATGATTGGAAGTTTTTCTTGATTTATATCATTCATTAGATTATCTATTCTAATTATTAATTTTGGAAAAGCAAATACAAATTGATTCATTTTATGTTTGTAAAACAAATCTGACAATAGAGAAATAATACATTTGGTATAAATAATCCTTAAAATTTGATTTTTGGAATTCTGCAGCTATGATGTAACTAATAAAGTTAACACACTACATGTTATTTCCATCAAAAACATATGAGTACATTAAGATTGGCTAATATGACATGTTAGAATTTGAACTGGTAATATGATGTTTAGTTATCTAAAAAGAGAAGTATAGATCTGAATTATTGAAATAGTCAAATATTTTATAGCAATTTGTAGGTATATTGCTTGCACCACACACACACACACACACACATATATATATATATAATAATAATTCAAACAAATATATTTAACACAGTATTCAAAATTAAATAATATATTCTTTACCAGAAGTACTTTCAATTGTTTCACTGACAATCTTTTTCAACTGTTAATACAAACGTACGTTTGTATTAACAGTTGAAAAAGATTGTCAGTGAAACAATTGAAAGTACTTCTGGTAAAGAATATATTATTTAATTTTGAATACTGTGTTAAATATATTTGTTTGAATTATTATTATATAATTTAAAAATACAGACATTTAATGGTTGTAGTTATTTATATATATATATATAATGTCCATAATAATGCTAACTGGAAAACTATATAAGAATTATAAACACAGTATTATACTAGTTGCTTATACTTGATTAGCAGTGAGTAAAAAAAGGTGATTCCTATTTTTTAGTTTTTCTAAAATTATATAAGTATGTATATATTTAAACTGATTTAACTAGAGTTCTAATAACATCTTGATTAATTTTATACTTGCTTGTGGTTGTTATGTTTTTTTCTATAATCTTGGATGAACATGAGAAGGTGAATCATCTTTCTCTAGTCATAAGATATTATAAATAAATAGTTTGAAATCGTACATGATTATGGATATCATTATGTGTTTATAAATTTATATATTAAGAAAATCAAGTCATATGTCATGTGACTTAACGTGATAAACTTGTATTACAAGTCTAATATAATGAGCATGCAAATAGCTCTAAATAAACTTTTCCAATAAATGACACAAGAGAAGGTATTTAAAATCTTTATCTAAAATTATTCCTATCCCCAAACCAGTTTTGACCTAATGGCTCTCATCAACACGGCATTAGGTTATTGCTAAGGCTATTAATATATGGTATAGCTGAAAATTATTCAGATCCATATAACTATTTGATAGCTGAATTTAAAGACATATAGATGTCTGAAATTTTTAGATTTTCTACTTGATAGTTAAGTATTATATAAATGCTGGGCTTGAGTTGGTATTTTAGATCTAGTATCCGAATATCCTAGCATCTCACTGACAAGAGCCATTACTTTGAAACCAGTTTAGGGATAGGATAATTCTAAATAGAGATTTTAAATGCTTTTCCTTGTGGAATTTATCGGAAAAGCTTGTTTAGGTGGTTTAAAAATTAAAATTACTAATGTTTAGTTTGTCTTTACACAATACTAGTAAAACACGTTTGTTTGTATCAAAAAGTTAAGATCGTTGCTTGTTAAAATTTCAAGTTCTTTGTTTGAATTAGTTCGTATTTCAATATTTAAGATCTAATAGTGTATAGTTCAAAGTGGTATCATTTTGAGCTGGCTATTTTTGAAATACAAACTCTAATGTATTTATGTATTAGTTCACAGAGGGCAGTGCTGGACTTCTTAATCATGTGGGGTGATTTAATATTTGTAAATTTATGTATGTATATCCACATACTACTTCTATAATCAAAAAACTTTTATAAATAAGTGCTGTGAAGTTGTCCATCATTGTGGGTATCACTGTTTATAAATCATATATATATACTTGGAGATTAATTGTAGATGTAGGAAATTTAAACACAGACTTTCAAGTACCTTTTAAGTATCCACACTATCTCATACCCCTAATACCCATGATCGTACACATAAATATGTATATTTGTGATTATTTATATTTTCTACATGTGTGTGGTCATGTGTATCAGTAGTATGAGATAGTTGTGGATAGTTGAAAGGTGTTTGAAAGTCTCTGTTTAAATCTTCTATATTTTATATATACTTACATAATAAGACATTTAAATATATAAATATATTTCATTATTTATATAAAATGAATTTATTAAGGTCAGAAATTTATATGTAAATTGATTCATCACAACATATTTTAAATATAGTAATTAACTATTTTTAATAGGCTTTTGTTTTGTTACATACACATATCATTGATGTTGTTGTCTTTACTATTATTAATTTTTTTTTTTTTTTTTACTTACGTAATTATTAAATTCAAGCAAAAGATTTTATCATTTTGCAAAAGAATCTTAAGTATCCATCCATTAGCTTAATTGAAATGAAAATATCTTTTGAGTAACTCAAGAACAACAAAAGTCTTAATCTCATGATGTTTTTATAATTCTTTTTATACGTTGTAAACATGTTTTATAAAAATAGTATATGTATAAAAAAGATATTAAAATACTTACATTTTATTATAACTATACATATATAAAGTATTTGTGCAAATTATTTTATGACTTGGAAACTAATATATTATTAATTTACGGCCTTTTCTTCCCGATATAACACAATATTTTAGAAACTTTTTAGGTTATTAAACTTTTTCGCTTTACCGGCAGGGGCGCTTCATGAGCTAATTATAAATTCCGTTAAGAACAATGCATGTATAATTTGGATTACAACAATAATATTTTTAAGGCAACTTTAATTGGATTAATAAAATTATTACTTTGCTATCAACGGGAAATATTGAAAAGATTAAAATTATTCTTTGAGATAATGCCGGCAGATATATAAGTCAGTAGATATACAATTGTAAATAAAGATGAACTGTTATTAAATAAATATATGCTTAAACGTATAAATATATTTTATTATTTTTAAAAGACACTTATGAATATTAAATAGTTTAATCGCAGCACATTTTAAATATAGTATTTAGTTGTTTTGATTTTTTATTTTGCTGTAAATATATGACAGTATTAAAATATAATTTGAAAAAGTCTTGTTTCTGATCATGCCTGGAGATACCGTAACAACTTTATCATTAGTAAAATATCTATTCGTCTGTTATTTTTTAACCCTAGAATTAATTTATCTACATATGTAGACAATTCTTAGTTTAGGATTTAGATTATTTGATTTTTTCATATTACTAGCGGCACATTTATAAAGCCGAAACATATTTCAAAGAAAGCAATACATAAAGAGTTTAGTTTATAATAGTATTTTATAATTTATATTATGAAAAATTAAAATTTGATTTATAATATTCAGATGTTTGTATGAGCACAGACATATTAATTAATGCAAAAAATTATAATTTTAATATTCAAATATTACTCATATATTAAATATTTACAAATGTTTTAAAGATTATATATTTTCTAGAAACTAATATTGTTTAAATTTATTACTATTACTACTACTGCTGCTGCTACTACTACTACCAGTTTTAAATTTACTTTTGTTTATGATGGCAGTGATTAATTCGTGATAATTACCTTAGACAGTAATTATATTATTGAAAAATAAATTACGATACATTTTGTAGACTTAAGAAACAATTTACAATTAGAATATATACAATTAACAGAAATAACTGAAACACACAGGCTTATTATATACCTGTGTTTATATATGTAATATATAGGGTCTATGAGCACAGACTTTCACATGACCCACCACTCTCCACACCATCTCATAACACTGATACACTCGAACATATATATGTTGAAAAGATAAATAATCACCAATATACGTATTTCATGCTAAACCAGCAATCATCAGTTGGTCCAGATTACCATCTCTACACATATATGCTATAAGTGCTCAGATAGATATTAAGTTAGCCAATCCTCATACTTTAATGGACAGCTTCAATCTACTTCATACTCCCACTCTTCAACCATTCATCCAATTGAAAATCGGATGATGGAATGCTCAAAGGCCACCCTGAGGCTGAGATTCTTATCACACACATGTTGACCTAAGGTCAGAAATGTAATCATAAGGGACTTGAACTCAGATCTTCAATTTCTCCACATCTCATACAATTGATACACATGACGACATACATTAAAGTTTAAAGATGTGCTATCTTAATATAAATTGAGCACTGATTGTATATATGTGTGGGAGATGGTGATCTGGACCAGCTGACGAGTGCTGGAAATCATTTATCTTTTTCACATGTATGTAGTCATCTGTATTAGTTGCATAAGATGGATTGGATAAATATAGAAAGGTTGAAAGTCTGTGTTCCAAGTCCCCTAAAAATTAAATTAAGTTTAGTACAGACAATATACATATATTTAAATTAACATAAATGTATTTGAAACTGATATAGAATTCAGTCATTACAAGTCTTATAGAGGAGAATGTCTGGAAGTGCAAGAACTTGATCCCTGTTTTAATTTTTAGTGGTTTATTATAGAAAAGAAATGATAACTTTTGAGATGTTCGATTGAAAAAAAAAAACATCTGAAAAACCATAAAGTGAAAGGTAAAAATGAATAATTCTAATTTTCAGAAATTGACATTTGCTTATGCTATTTATTAATATGGAAATTTCAGGGGATTGATGATTCTGTGATTATGCTTATAAAAATATGATATGTTTGAAGAGATGGATATTGTGCTAGACAATGATCTATAGTTTTTCTTCTTATGACATAAATGATTGATAAATATTATATCAACATATGTAATAATTCTGCACCATAATCATTCTTAATCTACCTTATCTATATATAAGGAATTATATCACTTATTTATAGTTATTTTTTCTACCTTTATGACTATGTTTTTCTGTATCTTTTTCATAAAATTAGTTGTTCTGAATATGTAGCACTAGATAAATTAGAACTATTTCTAGTCTTTTCTCTATAACTATGATTTCAAGATTTTTGTTTTAGCATAAAGATTGATTACATTTTTATTTCTCATGCTAGATATCTTAACTTTTTTTTCTTTTACTATTACTACTATTACCACCACCGCTACTACTATTAGTGAGTTTTTTTTTTGCTTGAATTTAGACATAAACCTGGGTCTCGTTTTACGCGATAGATAGGTTCCTCAGAAAACACGCGCAAATGAAATTGCGCAAAAATAGACGTAACTTACATTGAAAAATGGGGGATGCGGTCTGTGATTTTTCAAAATTCGCTTAAAAGCAAAGCACCAACGTAAAATTACTTTAAAATTAGTGCAAAAAAAAAAATAAGGAAATAAAATATGACTAATAAAAAATTTCAAATTTGAAAAAAATTGATACAAGACAAACTTTTTTTAACTATAATATTTAATTTTATTCAAAATAATATATTTTTATGCATAATTTACAAACACATTCATTTGCAAACAACTAGCGCCAACTTCACACTCATGTTGTACAGTGGTTTTCTGGGGACAACGTAATTAGTAATTAATCTTTGAGATGATGATTTTATTAATTGTTTATGAAACTAACAACTAAAAATTAAATTCTTATTTTTGTCTTTAATTTTCAATTCGGTTTAAAAATCAAATTTCACATTAATTTCAAGTCGCAGTAAGTAATTTTTAAATTGTTAATTACAATTAAAAATCAGATTTCAATTTTTAATTGTCAAATTTTATTATGCCCACTGCTATTATTGACCTTTTAAAAATAAACTTGTGGACACTAAATGATTAATAATTGATTACGTTCTTTTTTAAAAAGCAAAAACAGAATGTGATTTAAAATGCAAAATTAACACGTACAATGTTTGAACAAATTTACATTATAATCTTGTAAAATTTAATGTGTGTATACATAAAATGTAGAAATTATGATTTTAATTTCATTATTGCATAAAATCTTACTATTATAAAGCACTGAAAATATTGAAATTACTAAGATGAAAGTAGAATTCCAATAATGTGCTATTACTTTCAATATAATGTAAGTGCGCGAAATTTATTATTTAAAGTAATGGCTCATTATTGGAGTTTATACATGTGGGTCTCTTTTTACGTGGACTTATTTAACACACTTCCAGTGAAACGCGAATCGCGTAACTTCAAAATCGTGTTAAATAAGTCCACATAAAAAGAGACCCAGGTGTACTGGGAAATATGATATTTTAACCAACTAATGACACTTAATAATCAACAATAGTAGTTTTCCATTGCTTACCATTTTTTTTAACAGAATTTAATCAAGCATCTCAATTTTGGAATTACTATATATCAGAAACTAATATTCTAAAAACAGTTCTTTTGCTCTAATTGCTTATAAGGTGCTTCATTAAATATTAATATTATGAATGCTGGAAAGTTAAAAGTGAATGCTAGTAAAAAAAAAATATTCTACTGAAAGTTTTAAAATATTTATTTATACAAGGTAATACATGTAGTGCATAGCTACATATTTTGTTTAAAGTATTTATTAACTAAATAAAATTGAAATGATTTAATATATTTGAATTTTGGGTTTGACTCTTTGTATTAAAACATTAAAAACAACTCTTAGTTTGGTGATCAAACACAGTGATCCTTCTTTTTTTTTTTAGTAGTTCTGGGTATCACAATCTAGTGGTATTTACAAGCATGACACTTTATCATTAATTTTGCAACCCACACTCAAGAATTCACTATTTTTTTCAGTTCTGTATAAATAATTTAAGTTTATATTTTGCCTATACTAACATGTGAGAAAGGTGTTGTCTGTGAGACATGAGATGTATGTTTGGCTGTTTAATTATCCATTTGTATATTGCACATTCACTTTACTTTAAATCAATTTTTAAAAATGAAAATGTTATTATCAGGCTATTATTTTTATTAATATAATGCATACTGATTGGTGGAAGGTTTATTTTAACAGAAATATATAGTGCTTGAAGAATATATTAGACAATATTGAGAGGATTTCATTCCTGTTGTAAAATTAAAGGATGAATGTTATGTAAGCATGAAGTCATAAAATATGAAAGGAATTAGAATGAGAATTGTAAAAAAATATGCACATTTTTAATAACAGCAGTGCTTAAATTGTGTGGAAAGGTCAATTTAGAATTTAAGAAAGTTTTGGTTAAGCTTAATATTTGTAATAAAGTTTTATATGGTTCTGTGATTTAAATCCTTAATAAAAAGAATGAGGGAAAAAATGTTTACTTAGAAATGGGATTTTGGTTGAGAAATAAATACTTTAATAGTAAAAGAAAGTTTTTTAAAGAGTAGCATTATTGACTGAACAAGATTCAGAGAAAGAATTTGAGATAGCATAATTGTAGCACTAAAGAAATTATGAATAAAATGATTATTATTAAAAGTGGAGGGAAAAAAGAGGTAGAAGTAAAATTATCTTTACAAAAAATAAACCAACATATAGGAAGGGCTTAAATATATAGATTTAAAATAATGTATGATCTCTATATAAACACATATAACAACATAATTCAGCTATTTGCCACCAAAATTTCAAGTCACTAGTATATCTGTATTACAAATTATGATGTAAAATGTGAATGTATCTTGTACTTTCATGGATCATCTTTAATGCATTTCTTATCATCATGAAATCCCGCAAACCACTTAAAACAATCTTGGGAGACATGATTTCACTTCTATGCTGAATCTTTCAAACATTTCAATAGCAGTTTTGTTCAATGCAAAAGAAAATTTAATGTTCCATATTGTTCCATTATAGATTAAGATATGAAACACCCTGTCACATTTCCTATCATAAATTGTGACCCAGATACAATAATGCTTTAAAAAATTTTGCGGTGAATAGCTAGACTATATTGCTTAAATAATATGTTAATTTGGATATCGGTACTACAACAGCTTAAAGAGAGAATATAGTTGCCATTCATCTTTCCATGAGTCACTTTATAGATATGTTGTTCTTTTATATGGGAATACAAATTAAAATATATAGAGCAATTTTTTTTATAATTAATTTGATTCCTCATAATGTGTAAATAAGTTTTAAAACATTGCAAAACATTTAGAACTGTATATATATAGTTACACAAAATAATAGTTGTAAAAACTATGAACAAACCTTACCACAATTGTTAATTTCTCTGTAAGGAAAAAGTTTTGATGTCACAAAACTATTCTGATTTTTATGTATCACGAATGAAGTAAAAACATATTGTTAAGTTTTTCTTTTACTTGAAAGCTTTGTTCGATTCTTATTGTTTTTGTTTTTTTTATAACAATAAACAGATGATATTTTTTTAATGTTAAGAGATTGTAATCTGTTGTATTAAAATTTTTCTCTTACATATTTTTGTCTCAGAACCTATATTCAATAATTTAATATCCTGTACTTAATTGATTACAGTGTGTTTGATAAAATAATGAAGCCATTAAAACATTAAATATAAGAATAGCTTTTAATAAACTTGTAATAATTGATCTTAGAGTATTTTAATTTTTTTTTGTAATGGTTTTCTTTATTGAAGGGTCAAAATTTGAAGATATCATTTAATATATGTAAAGATAAGTTAATTTTAACTTAGAATGAAAGTTATTGATTAATTCAAATTTTTCTTTGTATTATTTACTGTTAACTTCATCATAATTTTTACACACATATACTTTGTATATATATATATTGTAATGGAATAAATAAATAATAGTATGAAAATGAGATGTGTCATCAATAGAATAAATATATATTCTAACCTGCAAACATTTATAATTTGATGATGAGGAGCACAATGCAAGCTAGATATTTTATCTCCAACCAGATAGATGCTAGTTAATAATCCATTTATGGTGACCTTATGGCCTTTAGTCACTTTACATATACAAAATATGAAAACTTTAAAGCCTTATATTAGAATATTAATATATGAGCAACACAATGAATAAATATAACAAACCCAAATGCAATATCTATTACTAATAGATTTTGCATTAACTTCAAAATAAAACAGTGAACTAAATAAAACTCGGGGATCAAGGACACTATAGTAACTGATAATAATAATTTTAAACACTAAATTAGAATAATAAAAACAATAAATTAATAAATATATTCTATAATGATTTTCAATAATAATTGTACAATCTCAAAAGTATATTTCACTTCTCTTAAAATGAAATTGTGTAATAGTACAAAATATCATTTAAGGTTTTTGTATTAGATCTTATATAATAATTGAAATAATCAAACATATTTATCATTTACAATTTATATTGTGCTTTTGAGCTGGATATTACAGTTTTCCCCCAAAAGATCTAACCAGAAAATAAGCCCTAGCACAATTCTTGAGGATACTTATAAGCCGTCCTCAAAATATAAGCCCTAGTTAAGATTATCAAATGTATTGAATTATAAAGTAATGAATGTATAAATAAACAATATTATTGACAATTATGCTTTAGGTAAATAGTATTATAAATTATATGGTTCTTTTGTAACTTCCATCAATAATTTTTTGACAAATGTAATTCTATTTGTATAAAGAAATATTCACCACAAGTTAGTATAACAGACAATTTATAATTTCATTTATATATTTTTGGATATTTATTTATATTCAATACTAATGCTCGATTTCGTTTTAGAGTCTCATCATGATAAATTTTAAATATTCAAGATAAAAAAAAAAATAGTTTGATTCTTAAACATTTTTTCTCCTAAAATATTATAAATAATGGAAGTGATTTTAATAATCAATCTTTTTCCTAAAGAAATTTTCTGAATTTTTTGTTGCTTCTGTGGAGACTAACCATTCTTAACTCTAATAATTTTTTGTTACCACTCCTGACTTGCAATCTTCAATTAACATTTGATTTAATAGTAAATTTAAACATAATATTCTGGCCACCAGATAAGATGAGTGCAAAAAGAAAAAGCTATTCAGGTGAGTAGGAGAAAAGAATGCGGGGAACTCCCAAGGTAAAAATTTTATAGCTTTCTGTAAAGAGAAGTACTTGGAATAAATGTACATTTTTATACATAAAAGAAGTACAATATACCTGGAAAATAAGCCCTATGGTGAATTTTGGAGCAAAAATTAATATAAGACCGCTTATTTGGGGTGAAACACAGTATCATTGTGAAACAGAATAGAAATATATCTCATTGAGAGTTGACGATATTTAATTCTCCCCATATGATAAAGATTTAAAATGTATATATCTCTGCCCTGCTTCGAGGTATACATTTTTAAGTATATCAAAAGTTAATACCTATAATCATGTTCATTGATTAAATATTTTTATATGTTTGTCATATTAATAAGAAAAAAACTAAAGCAATCACTTTATGATCTATTTGCATATGCATATTAAGCATTAATTAATATTTTCCTACAATTAAAATTTGCTAATACATGTGTTATTAAGAGTATACTTTACATAGAATGCATTGGGAAAAAATATTTTTTAATAGATTAGAAACAATAGTGTTATCATTTTTTGTATTTGCCTTGGATAGTGTGATACTGAATAAAAATTTCTAATTGTCATCATGTATTTGTTTCTTCAGGACCCATTAGTAATGAAGCTATGAAGTAATAATTGAGTTCAGTTATTATTAATAAACATTAACTTTCAATGTCCGACTTTGTTTTTGGACAATATTTTTTATCTTTTTGCTTCCTTGTTGCTCAAAAGTATTTTAAATTATAATATATCCATTCATTTTGAATAGATAGACTTATATTACACAATACTTATTCCATGTTAGGCAGTAATAAAGCTAAATATTAATTACTGTAATTATATTCAGTAATTATGAGATAAAAATTTAAGGCTGTAAAAGGATCAGCTCAGAATTATAGGATTCATTCTGATTTTATTTGCCAATGAGCTTGCATCTTGTGATCATTACCTTTGCCTGCTTTAATGACAGTTGTGTTAAAATCCTCAAGTAGCCAAAGTGTCAAAAAATATCTAAAGGGTTGTGAAGTGATTTCTCAAGTATGTAGCCTATAAACCAATGAATATCCAACTTTACTTGCTGAGGAACCAATGGAATGCTAATCATCATCAAAGCTGTAGTTCAAAAATGCACTTCAGAATATGAAGGAAAAATATTGGGACAAATTCTCTACACGATAAAAAAAAAAAACATATATAAAATCATGTAAACTATTATCTCCATTTACACATACATATTCATAAGTAAATGAGCATTTATTTTTATATAACGCTATGTATTCATTTATTATTTAACACTCGCAGAAGACGCATGCACAATTAGCTTGAAAGGCTGATCTTTGAATGTATACATATTCATATAAAATTTAACTTTTCTGAAAAATAATTTCACCTTAACAATCTTTTCTTTGAGAGTTAAAGTAAACTTTTACTTATGAACCACTTTATAAAACATTACCAATAGCCAGTGATACCTAATTTAAAGGATGTAATTTTATATTTATACATTTATCTGTTTTGTAAACTATTTTTACTTAGTCTTTATATGTTTTAACTTTTGGCATATCTGATATTGCATGGTAGTTAATCTAGTTTTTCTTAAAATTTAATCTTTTTTCTCCTTGTAAAAAAATTTTTGAAAGTAAATTAAAGTTTATTCTCCCCCTATAAAGTTTTATTAGAACGAAAATCATTTCCATGATTGTTTAGTTAAACTTATATTACTTTTAGAGAAAAGTTTTTGTTAGAAAAAAAGAAAGTTTGAAAAAGAGAGATTTTATGTTTTTTTTCTTCTATATTGTATAGGTTTTATTTAATAATTCATAATGCCTTCCAAGATTTTAAAATCATTATTATATGTATATGTTTCACTCAATATATGGAGAACATTATAATTTGTTGGTAAGAGAATTAAATTGGTTAGCAGTTTTATCTGTTTACTCTGTTTGCAACACACATCTGAAATTAAATGAATTGATATTTGTATATGTGTGCATTGTATAAACTGATCCTAGATATTTTTATCTACCATGTGAATTTATTATTATATAGCCTTCCCTTTTATTCTTATTCCAACTTGGAATGCTCATGGATGTTTATGTTTGGATTGGTAGACATTCCTTTTCATGATTACATATATATATATTGTACCCTTATTAAATTCAAATTAACATAGATTCACACCAGCTTGGCTTTACTATCAACAATTGAATTCCCAATAGAATTGTTTAAATAACATATTTATTATAGCAATACTTTAACTAGTTCAGAATGTATTTCTAAAATACTATATCTTATAAAACTAATACTTCAATGATTTATCTTATTTAAATAATAAACTAAGAAAACCAAAAGGACCTAAATTAAATACTAAGGTCCCATATCAGATTCCCAGCTCATTTATTACTATAATAACTTAAACTATGACTAACTCATTATTAACTAGTAAAACAAATGGTTTAATGAAAATAATAACAAAAATTATGAAACTTTACATGAGACATTTAGCAAGATACACTCTTGGTTTAACATTGTGAGTGTATCCTGAAAGATATACTCTCAATGGCATAAGAATATCACCCCTACCTAATTTATAAAAAAAACTACCTTGCAATATTCTCATGGTTCACAACATACATAAATAAAACTTAATTAAATAATTTATAAAATTTATTATGAAACAATAAAGCAGTTATTATTCTTTTATAAAAGATAACATTTAAATTTAACCTTAACTAAAAATTCCTATCCATTATCACTTTATCAAACTCTTATAACTATTCAACGTTTCAGGTTCATCTCCTAATAGTAATGATAGACAAATTAATACAATGTAGCTAAATATAATGAAGTATTTTACATATAGTCAACTACTCTTCCAAAACAACAACAAACAACTAGAATATTTTCAAGATTCTTAAAATAATACATTTACTTGACTAACTATTTCTCAGCAAACGTAAATAAGATTATAAATTCTTATAAAATCATCATATAAAATATTTTTAATAAGTTCTAAAATATTTTATATCATATTATGCTATAAAATTTTTTATTTCTTATGTGGCATGTAAAAAAACATCACATACTCTTAATATAATTGCAATATTAGATAATTTTTAAATTGGCATTATATAATCTTGATAAACAACAATAGTAATATCTTCTATAATAACAATGACAATTATAATAACATTCTTGTTAATCATGTGCAGTATATAATGATACAAGTAATTTTTATAAATCATGTGTGTGAATACGAATATTTAAAATACTCAGACACATCAAACAAAAAAACTCTTGAGACAAAATGAATTCCAAAAACATTAATAAGTTTATTATTTAACAACTTAAATTTACAAAAAAAATATAAATTTATAAAATTTTAACATTTACAAAATAACCAAAAAAAATTAATTAAATTAAAATATTTACATAAGAGATACTACCCGCTGCAGAAGAAACTATAAATATCAACCAAAAAAAAAAAATCAAATCAATTTAGGCCTAGTACTTTCGAGGTCTTTGGGAGAAGTATTTTAAATTATTATAAGAGATACTATGAAAATAAAATATTTAAAACCTTTCACTCTGACTATTTGCTGTATAAAATTATATAAGATATCATACATTATAATAGTAATACCATTATGTGTTATACTTGTGATAGCATTATTCCATCATCACTATCATAATTAAATAAAATGGCAAACAGTAATGAATACAACTTACTTACATTATCATTTAGTATACATTTTATTTCCAAAAGAAAATTATTATTATATTAATGGCCATCAATACTATAAGTTTAAACTAAGTTTAATATTTATTAAAAAATTTAACATAAAATTATCCTTAGGATATTAAGTATATTGTTTATATATCAACAAAACATTTAACTTTACCTTTTAGGTATATTTTAATATAAAAGTAAATACCTTTTAGGTATATTTTAATATAAAAGTAAATAAAGAAAAATATAGTTAACACAATAACTTTCTTTGTAATTTTATAAATTATTTGGTATAAAAATATTTACTTACTTATAAAATAATCAGATTATATTAAATAGTTATATATTGCCTGTATATGCTATATTTATTTATTTTAATATCTATCACCATAATAACATTCAGATGTTACATTCCATCATTCTCTCTCAAACAAAAATATGCATTTAACATTTGAGTTTAATGATCTTCATTATAAGTGTATCTAGAAATATCAAATCATTCTTTTTATCTTTATCCATAAAAAATACATATCATTTTGATAAAATTGTTCTCTTCTCTTGCAGTCACAAATACTAATGACCTTTGGACCAACTTTTAAATGATTCCATTCAAGATGTATAGTGAGGGATATGAATATAACAATAACTCAAACTAATATGAAATATCTTTGTTGCAGTACTTAAGGTCACATTCTTAAATTTCAGTCATAGTTTCTGCTTGAGCTCTTGCTGAAGTATGGAAAGAACACAACTGATTATGTATTAAATATACAGAACTTTGTTACCTATATTTAATTCATTAATTCATGACAATATAATTCAAATATAATATTTCTCTTCAATATCTCTATCACCAAGGATTTCATATTGCAACTAATTTTCCAGACCACCATCTTTCATCCTCTACATTCTGAATACTTCACTTGATATGGCAAAGAAATTCTAACTACTTCACATAAAATAATCTCCAAATTACATTTTAAAATAGATACATAATATTAATATCAAGAAGGTTCAAAAACATTATATACACAAATGATTTCATAAAATCCATCTTTATCACTCATTCATTCAATTATATTATAATGCTAAATAATTCAGTCATCAGTGTTTTCATTTATTGTATTTAAACTGATACTGTCTAGAATGATATCTTGGTAACTCATAATTATATTTAAAGAGATGTATACTTAAGTACTCATAAAATTATTTAAATACCTTTAGATAACACACACATTATGTTCTACTATTATATTATATTCAGAAAACAATGTATTCTTAATCATATAAATACAATTCCATCTGGTTTTAATAAACAAGAAATATGATGAGCAAACAAAGTATACATTAAAATATTAAAATGCATAATAATTTACATTTAACTCTTACAATTATTGGAATTAAATACGGTGAATCCTTTTTCTTCATGGTCATCGAAACATATAACAAGTTATAGATATATTTTTTATATTTTCAGAAAAATTAAATTTTCTGACATCTATCATTTTTTTTTACTTAAAAATAAATTATTAATATTTTAAAACTAAGTTTATTTCTTAAACATATTAAATTGCATATTATTATTTATAAAATTAATATTAAAAAATAAAAATAATAATATTTAAATCTATGTAAAGTTTGCTATTAACTGAAAGGAGACCCTTTGATTCCTTTTGGAGGCCTTAAAGGAACCAAGCAGGGCAAATTCCTAATGTCCACTCCATACATTCTTGTCATTGCAGCTGTTTTTACTATGTGATTATTCATATAGTACACGAACATGGATGGGCTGCTCACCAACACGCTTTAGCCAGCATGGTGAGTTTATTGGCTTTTTACCTCCGAGTTTAAGAATATTTTTTTAATATATAAAATCATGACAGACAAAAATAAATCATGGCCCTTATTCCCAAGAGGCTGTAAAGTCACCAACCAAGGCAGCAGTTGGTAGCTGAAGGCGGAGGGTGCTAAGAATCCCCTGATTGCGAACTCAGGCTGCCATTTAATAACAACTTTTTATTTAGGTACTTACAACTGCAGATCTCTTTCAAGTGAAGGAAGATTGCAAGAGTTAGAAGAACTGTCTTATATTAAATGGGATATTATTGGACTTTGTGAAGTTAGAAGAAAAGGTGAAACAATTTATTTAAAAAGTGGACATATACTCTACTATAAAGGCACAAATATTGGAAATACAAGTGGAGTAGGATTCATTATAAATAAAAAATGAAATAATAACATTGTGGAGATTTATGGTGTATCAGACAGAGTGGCAAGATTAGTTTTACAACTTAATAGCAGATACCAAATGCAGATAATTCAGGTTTATGCCCCAACAAGTTCTCATAGTGATGAAGTTATAGAAGATTTTTATATGGATGTACAAAAGGCTTTTGATCAGAGTAAACAACATTTTAAAATTGTTATGGGAGACTTTAATGCTAGAATTGGTAAACAAATGAAAGATGAAAATGCTGTAGGTAGGTTTGGTTATGGTAATAGAAATGAGAGAGGGACATAGACTTGTGAAGTTTGTGGAAAAAGAAAAACTTTATATTATGAATTCTTTTTTTTTTTGAGAAAAATGTTAAAAGGAAATGGACATGGAAGCATCCAAATGAAGATACAGCAGAATTGGATTATATTTTGACTAACCAAAAATACATATTTCAAGATTGTAATGTTCTTAATAAATTTAACACAGGAAGTGATCACCGATTAGTAAGATGTAAGATACATGTTAATGCAAAACTAGAGAGACAAAAAATATTAAGAAAAAAAATATTTACAATTGATATTCCTAATCTTCAGAAACATTCTAATGAATTTAAATTAGAACTTACAAATCGGTTTCAAGTATTAGTAGACTTTGAACATTATTCAGATTTAAAGACATTAATAGGAAAGTAAGCGATACACTTTTAAAAACTGCAACAAAGATAGCTAGTAGAAAAAAGCAGCAATTGACCAGTAAAATTTCTATTGAGACTAGAGAATTTATGAAGAAAAGAAGAAATATGAGGATATACAACAATGATGCATTAAAAAGATTGAATATCTCGAGAATTTTGTAAAATGGTGTGGAAAAGAGTTGAAAATGATATAAGACAGTATAATTGTGAACTAGCAAGGAAATCTGTAGAAGAGAAGAAAAGTCTAAAGACTGTAAAACAACATTTTGGTATTGGTAAGAAATTTATATCTGCAATAAGAAAAAAAGATGGCATTATTACTAAAAAGAGAGATGACATCATAAAATGTGTAGAAGACTTCTATCAAGAATTATATAGTAATAAAGAACAAGTGCCACCTATACGTATTATATCTTCTGAATTGCCCAGAATTTTGAATGAGGAAGTGAGACATGCAATTAAATTTATAAAAAAAGGGAAGGCTGCAGGTAATGATGGAATTGTAATTGATATATTAAAAGAAGCAGGTGAAGAAATAGAAATTTTTTTAGCAAAGTTATATACCAAATGTCTAAATGATAAAGATGTACCAGATGATTGGAAGAATGCAGTATTAATATTAATATTTAAAAAAGGTGATAAAGAAGATATTAGAAATTACAGACGTATCAGTTTTATACAAAATTTTTACTAAGATAATTACAACTTGTCTACAGAAAACACTGGATTTCCATCAACCAAGAGAACAAGCTGGATTTAAAAGTGGTTTTAGTACAGTAGATTATATCCAGGTATTGAGAGAAATTATAGAAAGGATAAATGAATATGAGTTGCCTTTATGCTTAGGATTTGTAGACTACGAAAAGGCATTTGATTCTATAAACATTTCTTCAGTGATTAAAGCATTGGATCATCAAGGTGTAGATCCAGGATATTGTCATATTTTGAAGAATATTTATAAAAATGCAACATCAACAATTAGATTACATAATGATAGTAGATAAATCAACATTGAAAAGGGTATAAGACAGGGTGACTCCATATCTCCAAAACTTTTTACAGCAGTGCTGCAAGAAGTATTTTGTGGATTGAAATGGGAAGCTAAAGGAGTGAAAGTAAATGGAGATTATTTAAGTCATTTAGATTTTGCAGATGATGTAGTTGTTTTTGAAAATAATACTTTAGAGCTACAGGAAATGTTGCAGGAGTTATCAGATGAAAGTAGGAAAGTAGGAGTAAAGATAAATGTTAAAAAGACTAAAGTAATGTTTAATAGATTTTCTCAAAATATGAAAATAAAGATTGATTATGATGAGTTAGAAGTTAACAGTTACAAATACCTTGGTCAGATTATTAATAGAGATGGAAATATAATGGATGAAATTAATCATAGAATTAAACTTGGTTGGAGTGCTTTTGGTAGAAATAACTTGATACTAAAAGGAAATATGCCTATGTGTTTGAAAAGAAGGTTTTTAATAAATGTGTTTTGCCAGTTCTTACTTATGGATCTGAGACTTGGACACTTAATAGAAGAGCAATACAGAGACTTCAGACCACTCAAAGAAGTATGGAGAGATGCATGTTGGGAGTAACAAGAAGAGATCGAAAATGCAATGTATGGGTAAAAGAACAAACAGGTGTTACTGACCTCATTGAAAAAATTAAAAGATTGAAGTGGAGTTGGGCTGGACATATTGTTAGAAGAGATGATAACAGATGGACAATTGAAATTTTAAACTGGATTCCAAGAGATTGTAAAAGACCCAGAAAGAGACCACATGTGAGATGGATGGATGAAATAAGAAAGTGTGCAGGGGTGATGTGGAGAAGAGAAGCTAAAGATAGGAAAAGATGGATTGAACTTGGAGAGACCTTCATCCTGCAGTGGATTGATAATGGTTGTTGATGATGATGAAAGTTCTTATGGACTTTCTTTTTCATCCTGTTCTGTTGATAAAAACAGAGAGCTTGCACTGTTGCTATTAACAATGAAAAATTTATCCAAAATTTTTTTCTCTTCCATGTTGAACCTGTAGAACACACAAATAAATCATTCAAAACCCCTTTAAAATACTGTCCATTTATACTTGATAAAAAGTCTGTCTAAATATATTTCCTTAGTATTTCAAGCAGAACAGATATTTCAAGAAAAATATCCACAAAAGTAATTTTTATATTAGATAATAATTTTTCATTAGAACATTTTACCATGCTGGTCCAGACTTATGACAAAAAATATGACAAAATTAATATCTCTTCACGAAGTGCTTGCATATTTTTTAAATAACATAAATAATTATTTAATTCATTTTTATTAAACAATTTTCTTTTAAAATTATTTCCACATATATTCATGAATAATTTATACTATAATAATAATGATTTATAAAATAAGCTTTTTTTAAAAAGTTTCAATTTTTTTTCAGATGTGACCATTCATTAATTAATTTCTTGCAAGATTTTATTGTTATTTTATTCAAATAATATTATATTCAAATTTTTAACAATTTAAAAATATTATTAAAAGTTTATTTTCTCTTTAATATATCAATCTTTCAATGAAAATTTTACAAAAACACATTTTCTTTATTTTCTACACATCATTTTTAAGATATATAATACTTATTCAGGCTGTTTTTCTTTTCTCAAAAGATTAGTATCAAAAACATTTTCATAAATGCATTTGTAGATTAATATAAAATATATATGCTGCACATTTATAAAGTTTCATCACACACATTTATTTTCCTTCCATAATGTCACTTTTCATTCTTTTCTTGCTTTTAAAGAAAGTATAACTGTTCAGAAAACTTTTGATAATTCTCCTGAACTTACTAGTGGATCATAAATTTCATGAAAGTTTATATTTATGACGATTTATCATAATTGCTAAATATAACTGACCTCTGACCTCATTCATACAAATAACATTAAATAAAAAGTTCTTTTGATTTCTTCTTAGGTTTTTTTTGGCTATGTGATTACAAATTTTATAGCTTTTTCTTCACATTAGGACAGTGATTAGATAACTATTGGTCTCCCTAAAGTTTATTTTAAAAATATATTTATTGACATAATAAAATTGAACAGATGAATAATAAATACACTTTGTTAATGTTGGCTCATCCATTGCTGGCATTGGTCTGATAGAATTATGCCAGAGCCATTCTCTGCACTAGCAGGTTGATGTATGAGCAAATACATTCCATTTTGTTGGTATTGACCACCCCTTTTGAAGTTGGCCCAATAATGCTAACTTATCAGCTGGGATACATGTAGTGTGAAATCAATGTCTTTCTAGTAGAATCCGGCATGTTGCATCATAGACTACTTCATTTACGATACACTACAATGTGGATATATCAGGTCCAAAATTCATGTAGAGTCTGTGGGCCATACTAGTAGGCTCCATGTATTAATAAATAAAAATCTAGAGGATAATATCTTGTCCTTGTTCTGAAGAGCTTTGAGCTTATCGCAAAATATAGCATTGGGGTCCAGTATTGGTTGTGTGAACTTTGTCCTGCATCTTGTATACCAAATGGTTTTGTTAAACTTCGATATGAAAATTTACTGACAAGGAAATAACTTGTTTATCTAATTATGGGATAAATTGCACTAAATTATTTAAAATGATGCTTTCAACTTTACTAATAAAAAATATTTTATGAAAAAATAAAACTTTACTTGACTAATTCAATTACAAAAAATTGGTTTAGTTTTAGACTTAAATTAAAATAGATTTAAAGATTGACTAGTCAGACTGACTAAACATATGTATTTACACCATTTTTATCTAATTTTATTGGCTGATCCCAGTTATTTTTGACACTAATTTACATATTTATTACATCACTGACTACAACTTATTTTCTAGAATAATCTAATTTAATTGTATTTTATATTTATTATTTTTATTTAATATTTTATAATATAACATACATTTATTTAAACATTAAAAATTTTATTAAAACTTTAATAATTACCATCACTATTTCAAACATTTTATCCACTTCAGAATTATGTAAATGTCTACTGATTCAATTTAAGTATATAACTGTTCAGCTGTCTTTATCATTTGTGGAAGCATCTCATATCCAACTCCATTTTATTCTTTTAATTTTCTAAAGACAAAAGTAATGTCTATTTTTTTTGTTCATGTATATTTTTTTTGAATTTCTTTTTATTACAGTATTTTATATTTTATTGGGTGGAATAAAATCTGTGTACTGCCCTTCTATTAACCGTGCAATTTTCAGATACATATATAAGTATTGGTAAAAAACCTCTTTAAAAAACTTTTTTAAATACATAGATGTATATATTTTTATTGCTAAGTTATTTCAACCAAAAATGTTCCATCTGTGTTTAATTTCTGTGATTTATTTTATATATTATATTTTCATCCATATTAGTAATGAAACCAGTTTTTAGAATTGTCACATTCTTTTAATTAATTTTTAACAAATTTTTTTTTTAAAACCACGAACATGATTACTGTATTTTTATTATTTATTTTCAATCCCATTTTTTTGCTTTTGTTTACCAGATCTTGCACTATTTTCTAAAACATTGAAGTAATAATTTCAAAAAATAATTACACTGAATGCAAAAATCTAATCATCATCATCATCATCATTATCAACCATTATCAATCCACTGCAGGATGAAGGTCTCTCCAAGTTTAATCCATCTTATGGTACAAAAAAGAATAGTTTCTTGCACAGGGATTTATATGAATTTCAATTTATTTTTTTTAAATGATTCAATATATTATAATAACAGTCGTTGTTTCTGCTAATTTGATATTTTATATTTATGGATTATTGTTGTGATAGTAGTTTTTCGACAAAAATTTAAAAAAAAATATTGATAATAATCGAATCATTAATTGTTCAGGAATTCATTAAAAGTTTGAGAATCAGAAATAACAGATCTGGAAGCATAATCTATGTACTGCACATCAATAGCTTAAAACATTAAAATTTATAATATGTTAATGTTGTATAATAATCACAACTATTTCTGGTTAAAATAAGTTGAACACATATTTAAAATGCAATAAAATATAGAATATTATAAAATATAATTTATATATTTGCTTTTTTAAATTATAATTTTACATACTGATTTAAATAAAATAGTTTTACGGTCAAGATTTATCTAATTTCAGTTAAAATTTCTGTTTATGGAAATTGAAAAAATATGATTGAAATTTGTGTTAATTATCAGAGGATTAAAACAAAAATGTTTGTGTAATTTATTTTGTCTATATATACTTCAACAAAAATCAATAAATTAAATACTAACTGTGATAAAACACAGTTGCTGAAACTTTAAACATAAAATTACAAATATAATAGCTGAGCACTTTTGGGGGACTTAAGCCTCCATAATCATAGCCCAATGGTTGGAGTGCTTTTGGTAGAAATAACTTGATATTAAAAGGAAATATGCCTATGTGTTTGAAAAGAAAGGTTTTTAACAAATGTGTTTTACCAGTTCTTACTTATGGATCTGAGACTTGGACACTTAATAGAAGATCAATACAGAGACTTCAGACCACTCAAAGAAGTATGGAGAGATGTATGTTGGGAGTAACAAGAAGAGATCGAAAACGCAATGTATGGGTAAGAGAACAAACAGGTGTTACTGACCTCATTGAAAAAATTAAAAGATTGAAGTGGAGTTGGGCTGGACATATTGCTAAAAGAGATGATAATAGATGGACAATTGAAATTTTAAACTGGATTCCAAGAGATTGTAAAAGACACAGAAGGAGACCACATGTAAGATGGATGGATGAAATAAGAAAATGTGTAGGGGTGATGTGGAAAAGAGAAGCTAAAGATCGGAGAAGATGGATTAAACTTGGAGAGACCTTCATCCTGCAGTGGATTGATAATGGTTGATAATGATGATGATGATGAATCATAGCCCAATACACTTGGGCTATGATTATGGAGGCTTAACTCTCCTGAAAGCACTCAGCTTTATATTTGATTGGGTTATGATTATGGAGGCTTAAGTCCCCCAAAAGTGCTCAGCTTTATATTTGTAATTTTATGTTTAAAGTTTCAGCAACTGTGTTTTATCACAGTTAGCATTTAGTAATTTATTTTAAAATTTTCACTCAAAATAAACTCATAAAAATGAACCTTACTTAACTTACACTGTGTATTTATTTATCCTTTTATTTTCTAAGCTAGTTATTTTTTTTTGTAACTGTTCATATATAAAAACAATGTTTAAATATTTTAAAAACTACAAATCAACAATTTAAAATTCAGATTAATTAATTCCTGATGTAAATAAGTTTCCTTTTTATTGAAACATAATTTTTAAAATTACTTTCATAAATTATCAAAAAAATATATATAAATGTTTATTAAAATGATGAAAAATATTATACTAAAAACAAAAATTTTTTTTTTCTAGTATTGTTTAGTATGCTTTTCAGTTTCAGTTTTTAAGTTATAAGTAATTCAATTTATTTTAAAAAAAATCAATTTATTTTTTAGGTCCAATTGATTAATTCATAAACAATTTTTAGGCAAGATATTTATCTAAATTTTTATATTAATATATACACAACTATAGGTATGTATAAATACATTTTTACTCAAAGTTAATAATTGTAGTCTTTTTAGAAAGGATTATAAAAATTATTTATAGTGTACTAATTAAATCTTTAAACATTATGTTAATTTATATAAGATATGCATAACTAAATATGAAAAGTAAAATATGCAATTTTATATTAAAATATATATTATTATTGTAATTATCAGATTTTTTTTTAAAAAAAGAGAGAAGTGTAAATATATAAATTATTAAATAGAACATGAAAAATTGAAATAAGTAAAAAATTTGCATATTGTTTTATAGTTTTAAAAAGTTATTTACATTATTCAAACTCTATTTAGTAATTTGTGTTTTTAAGCTTTTTAGCTCACTTTTTGTTTTTGAAATTTCAGTTTTAATTGTAAATGTCGAAAATCATTTTGTAAAAATAATTAAAAACAAAGAAACTGAGAGAAAATAATTTAGAATAACTTTAATTTACATGAATGCGTTTTGAGATTATTTGTTTTAGTATTATAATTAATAAAATAAATTAAAATAGTAGTAATTTTTTGTAATTTGATTTTCTATGTAATTAAATGAACTATTAAAAAGCAAAGATTAATAAATTATGTTTGGAATTAATAAATTAAGAAAAAAAGTAACATAAAGTATTAAAAATCAGTGTATTTATTGTTATACTTTTAAAAATTCAGACTAAAATTGCGTATAATAAAACTTAAAAATAAGTTATTAAAAATCAGTGCATTTATTGTTTTTATTTATTTATTCTATGACTGTCATTTGTCCTTTTAAAAATCCAGACTAAAATTTCTAAATCATGACAAATATTTTTTCAATGATTTGTTGTGACTTTTATCTATAAGATTACTATTGTAAAAAAAGAAAGAAAGCAAAATGTAATTTTAAATAACCTTTATTTTGAAATATTATGATAGTAAAGAGAAAACTTATTTTAATTTAAAAGGAGATAGAAAAGTAGAATTGGCTTTTCATTTAATCAGAAATGTTATTAAAAATCATTCAAGCTATAACAAGATTTTGGTAATCTTTGACATTGTAATTTTCAAATAAAACTTGTTAGCCATTTTCTAGATTTCATATTCAAAGTTAACTGTCACATATTGCTCATATAATAATAGTTTATAATATATGTACTTATAATAATGAGAAAATATATGTATATGTCTCTCTCTCTCTAATAAATGAAGTTTGCTTAATGTATGAGTACAAAAAAATAAATTATTTTGAAGAAATCTGTAAATAGATTTTTTTTTTTCAATTTATGGCATTAAAAATTAATTAACAGTTGTGCTTTAAATCATATATATATATATTATTATTATTATTATTATTATATATATATTATTATTATTATTATTATTATTATTGTGTTTACTCTTGCTGCAAGAAGGATAGTTTATTAAATTAATAATACATTGCCTATCTATCTTATCTATCTATCTATCTATCTATCTATCTATCTATCTATCTATCTATCTATCTATCTATCTATCTATCTATCTATCTATCTATCTATCTATCTATCTATCTATCTATCTATCTATCTATCTATCTATCTATCTATCTATCTATCTATCTATCTATCTATCCATCCATCCATCCATCTATCTATCTATCTATCTATCTATCTATCTATCTATCTATCTATCTATCTATCTATCTATCATCCATCCATCTATCTATTTATCTATATATATATCTACCTCCAGCCTACCTACTTACCTTACCCATCCATCAATCCTTCTATCTATTTACCTACCTGCCTGTTTATCTATCTACCTATTAACTGGCCTGCCTCCCTATCCACTCACCCAGCCACCTATCTACCTACCTACCTATATCTGTAAAAATCAGTCAACAGACAATCCCATTATCAATAAAAAATCAAGAATGTCAAACTGTTGTCAAAATATCCTCCTATTAACAATATATATATATTCATGCTGCTTTATTCAGACTTTGTTAGTTTTACTGATAGTTCTGAAATAATCTGACATTAGATAATATTGATATCATTTTTTTTCTATATTTGAATTTCAATTAGCACTATGCAACTGGTTCTATTTCATAAAATGTGATATTGATGATGACTTTTAATTTGATTTATTTTAAAGACTTTCAAGCACAATATAACAATGAATACTTTGTAATTAAATTTTTAGTGTAAAAATATTTGAATATCATGGATATTAATTTTTATCATAATTCTTTGGTATTTTTGTTGTATCAGTTTTACTTATTTGAAAATTCACATTTTATATTTTTGTTAAATTTCAAATCATATCTTTTATGCATAATAGAAGTACAAAAAAAGTAATTTCTTAAAATTAACTGATTTTTTTGTATTAACAAATGTTTAACTTTGGAATAATTTTAAAAAGGTAAAAGAGATCGTACATTCGAATACATTAAAACTTAAATTATCAATAATTCATATATGAAATAAAAACAAAGATAAAATATTATTTTAATAATTTCTGATATGAGTAAAATATGTAGTTGCTAATTTTGTATAAGCAAGATTACTTGGAATCAAAACCTTAAGATGTTGAAACTTCATCTCATAAACTTGAATTATATAAAATGAATTAAGTTATCCCCAACTATTTAACATTAATGAAATCCAATAGCCACAAACTCTTCTATGTTCATTAGTTATTGACACATATAAATTGCTCTGGATTGAAATCATAAAATAAATATGAGGGGTTACCTAAAAGTAACCAGAATTTTATAATAAAAAATTGTCTATTTCTTTTTAAGTGTTATAAATTTAATCTCTTTCAAAATACTATCGATTTGATGCAATATAGTAGTCTAAATTTGTTTTCATTTTTCAAAGTAGTCTGGAAAGACTTGCAAAATAATGGCTTTTAATGTCTGCAGCATTTTTCCCACCACTTCTAAGTCCGCAAAAAAAAAGAAACATTTTTTCATTCGAGAGATATTAAAAAAATCACATGAAGCTAGATATATAAGCTGAATATTTGTGCTGAATTCAGTTAAAAAGTTAGGATAAAGTTTGCATTCTTCTCTTTGCCACAAAATATACTGTTTACATTTTATCACACCATATAAATGTTTCAGAAATTTCAGATAAAATGTCTGACTTATGAACTAAAGTTGAGAGAAAAATGTCAGTTTCATAAAAAAAAAACAACAGCATTGTTTTGGTTTGGGATTTCACTTACCGAGCTTTTTAGGAATGTGGTGAATTTAACAGTTCAATTAAACAAGTCATAATATTGTATATTTTTAGATCAGCTTGCTTGTGATCTGTTTCAGCATTACAACTGTTTTTGCTGCCATTTTTTGTAACTGTAAACAGAATTTCACATTATTCAAACTTTGCAGTTGTAAAATTTGACAATGTGCTACATAGCATCACAATTTCACATAATTATGTCATTTGGCAGATTGATTCAGAAGCCATCCTGCAAGGAGTATGTAACGGCCAAAGCATTTACTATAACAGATGTGCAAACCAGAGTAGGATTCTGGTTATTTTGGGGTTAGCCCTTAAATAATTACTTTTAAAGCTGAATGTAAATTTTTCCTTGCAGGAGAGTTTTGTTCACAACATTATTATTAATCTGAAAATGAAGAAAATTCTTTTAATCTGTAGAAGTTCCTATCTTCACATTTTCAACTGCCCATGCTTTAGGTTTATTGCCTTAATAAATATTACTTATGTAATCAATGTGCATTAAATAAATTTATAATTACAACTTTAAATTATCATAATAGATTTCTAAGTGTAAGATTCTTACATTGACTCATAAATCGAAAGATTTCATGAGTACTAATGTATAATAGGAATTAAGTATTGAATAGCTTCATGCTATCATATCTAACCACTTCAGCTTCACCTATTTATATAGAAAGTAGGTTGAAGTAAAAAAAAGTCCCCCTCTTTTCTTCCAATGTGTAAGCTTGTGGTTAAGACCTGTAGAGGACCCTACCTTCGCATTTTCAACCGCACATGCTTTATGTTTATTTCCTTAGTAAATATTATTTACATAATCAATGTGTGTTAAATAAATTTATAATTTGTGATAATATGAAATTTAATCATTAATACTTTGGAAATAAAGACAATTATATGTTCACTATGTCTTATAATTAAACTAGAAGTGCTTATTGTCTAGTTTGAGATTCTCATAATTTAAAAAGTCATTTCTATGACATGAAGAGATTAGCATTGACTTCTTCAAACTAATTATTATGCTTTTGTAATTTATTTTTTAAATTGATTTTTTGGCATGTTTAACCCTATATTTTTTTAGTGCTGTAAAATTTTTTGGTGACTACTTGACTAAATGACGGTTTTGTGGATATTAAAAAAAAAATTATTGGGATGCTAACAATATTTTTATTTTCATTTCATCCAAAATTAATCAATTGAGACATTTTATTTATTTTGAAATTTTCTCTATGATAGAAAATCAGAAGAAACTAATTTTTAATCTTATAATTGGATATAATTATATGAATAAATAAATTGTTAATGGTTCAAAAATTCTTAAAATGTTTGAGCATCATAATGGACAAAACTTGCAATCTGGTTGATGTACCTTAAGCTATGGAGTTTGTCATTCTACTACTGCACTACAACACAAAGGACGTTACCATTGCAGCTTATTTGCAATTTTTGACTCTGAATCTATGTTAAATATTTGGTGAGTAACCATGAAAACTTATTGAAAATTATTTTAAAAATTCACATTTTGGAAATGTCTTTGATTAATAAATAATTTTAAGATTTTTCATAGTTTGAACATATCTTCAATCACCATGAAATTAAATGATCTATAATTCAATAGCTGATGGTTTTCTTTGCATATAAACTAAAATAATTTTTATAATATTTTTTTCAACTAATTACAGAATAGGATCTACACTTATTTTGTCATTAAAAATCATTTTTATATTTGTTTGTGTTTTAAAATTTTATATTTGAATTTTACTTTAAATTTTATTATGCTTTTTCCTATAATGTTTTTCTCTAGAACTTGAATTAGCATGGTATATGAATGCACACTTAAATAAAAATAGGGTGTTAAAGATTGGAAAATGTAATTTCTTTGGAATGGTATATAACCTACTATAATTATTAAAAAAAATTTGAGCAATTGCAGTTTTCATATTTTTTATAACTATTTCTATGTGTTTTTTAACAATGTTTACAGTATTTATTAACCCCCACTAATTCTAAATTTGTATTTATTTCCATTGTTATTCTTATACTTATTTTTATTTGTATTAATTGCAGTAGCAGCCCCTGAATATTTTAAGCAGGAGTGCTAAGCAAGGAAAACAAAACTGAGTAGTTTTAATTTCACAATTACACAACCATTTTATTTTTTCATACCAGTCATTGTTAAAAGATCGAATGCATTTTTTTATTTTTATTAATTTCTGTTTGACAAATACTAATATCTGGAATAGATTGACCATTACTTTTTATTTCAATGTTTTTATATAATGTCAATTATGAAAAATTTACATTAATACACACCATCATGATAAATATTTAAAATAATATTTCTTTTATTTTATTATATGTTTCTGTAATAAGTATTTATGTTAACTACTAAATGCTGATTACAAGAAAAAACAGAATAAATAAAAACAATATTTTTTTGGCTCTGAAGAGAAACAAAATAGATAAACATCACTCTCAAATAACTATTGATATTGGCACTCTGAATAGCTCCATCAATGGTAGTTTCCCACATTAGTAAGAACAAATTAATCTCATCTGACTGATATTCACAAATTTGATGTTTCTGACACTGCTATGATTAGCAGCATCTTAGAATAGAATCTCAAGCATCAATTAAAATAATTCTTTTTATAAATGGTTTAATTAGTTGGATTATATTTACATAATAATTATGTAAAATATTAAATGATTGTTATATTATTGATGTTTTAAGCACAAATTTAATAAATAACTTCCATTTTTTGTACTGGGGGTAGTGTAGCATCACAGAACTTAAGGACCAATCACAATGAATTAATTGTCATCTTAAACATTTTTGGAAACTATTTATTAATGTTATCATAAAACCTTCTATCATATATGGGTTAATAATTAAGAGTAATAATCATGAAGTTAATTGATTGTGAAGCCATATAATATTTCTGAAACTGTATTAGATTAAACATTGAAAAGTTCAATGTTTTGAGTTTCAATTATAAAGGTTTTCTTTTATTCATGGTATTCTGCTGAAAATCATTTCTGAAATCTCTGTCTTTGAGTGCTCACCTTTTCTAGTGCATTAAATTCCATTAAGTGTTAGCAGCTGAATATATACAGTAAATTAACATTTCTTTCCTACACATTTTCTTATATTTATCTTTTATATTCAAATTGTCTAGTAGTTATTTTTTAAAATTATTATTAATTATTTAATTTGCTTTCTGAAAATGATTTTTTATGGACTATAAAGATTATTGTTATTGAACATCGTTCAAATTTCAATATATTAACACTAAAATAAAAATTGCCATCTATTAATAATACCCCCCCCCCCTTTTTTTTTTTTTTAAAAAAAGTTAAAAAAAAATGTTTTTAATTTTTTTATATTCAAGTTTTTATTTCTGTTTTTTATAATATATATTTGCATTTCAAAGCATGTTTTTAATTAATTAATTTAACAAATACAAACTTTGTTTCTTTAAATGGCAATTAATTTTCTCTTAAACAAAAGGAAATATAATAATTTTTTTTCATATTCTACTATTCATTTATAATTCTTTTTAAAAGCCATTTAAACTCCAGAAAAAAAGTGAATAACTACTATTTGATGGTTATGATAGCTAACACTTTATAGTCCCTACACCAATTTTTTTCCTGTATGAGTTCCCATGCTTTATATAGCTTTTGCACCTTAATTCAGTTTTACATAAGTACAATATGCTATGGATTAATAATATCTAATCTTTTTTCCGTGATATAATAATTTAATATAGAATTTTTTTCTGTTGTATGTTAGCACATTTTGAAAGCAAATTTAAAATGTTCATGTAAATATTAATTATTTTAATAAGAGACTTTAGAGTCTGTTTGTATTCCCCAATTTTTTAGATATAGTAGGAACATTTTTCAAATTTGAATCATTCATATGTGATCTCATTTTGATTCTTTGGTCAATTCCATTGACAAAAATATTTTTTATAAAAATATATTGAAGATATGCCAATAATGAAGAGTCATAAAATAAAAGTTAAAATTAATTACAGATTCACTCTGAGTTAGCATTAAAAATTAGTTTATTGTATATGTATAAAATGTGATAACCAGTATAGAATAATTTACATTTTTTGACAGAGTTATTGTGTTATTTATTTATCATTCAAAATTGGACAATTATGCAAGGTTTACTTAAGGATGAATGTGGAACAAGTTCTTTTTTTTAGTTTGACTCATTAAATTTGAATTTTTGTTATATATTTTTAATACTTATTATTAATATATAATTTTTTTTATTACTATATGACTTTACATGATCTAATCTTTTTATTTTTGTAATCACAGATTTAACTTGCCAAAATTAATGCATTGATACACCAATCTTACACTGACCACCTTTATTAGCAATAAATGAAACATTAAGTTAATTTATTTATTTGACATTATGAAGTGCTTTTGTGTTTCTGCAGGAAAGTTCACCTTGCCTCACTACAGTTCTCCATTGCATTTTTGCAGTGCTATTTAATAACCAATAAGTTAATATAATTATTCTTATATCTTCTTTACTTTTTTTTTTTTGCATTTCTCTTCATATATTCATATATATTAAAAAAAATTATTATCTTTTCTTATACACTTTAATGCATACTTTTTTAAATATAATTCCTTCTTTATTCAAGTTAAAGTTAAATATGAATATGAATGGTAATATAAAATGTTATATTAGTACGTATATAAAATAATGGTTATATGTTTAAATGTTGTAGCTCTGATGAAGACTGTAGGATAGTCAAAACTGTAAGCAAAATAAAGAAAAAAATATATTTAAAAAAAGTTTGCATTAAAGTGTATAAGAGATGATAATTTTTTTAAATACAAGTGAAGATAACATTGCGTACTTTTATAATGTCTATGAGAAAATCTTTTTGTCATAATGAAAATTTAAAAAAAGGTATAGCATAAAAATATCTTGTCTGCTCTTACTTAATTAATGAAGATGAGTATGCACATATGATTGTTGAGAATTAGATTTAATATTATAATGAAAGATTAATATTATTGAAAATATAAAATAATGAAGTTAGCAGTAAGAATGCTTTACTAAATTGCTAATAGTCATCATTATTAAACTCTTTTAACTGTTACTATACTAATTAGTTAAGTCTTTAATGATTTAAATGAATTGGAGGAGTGCTGAAATTTAGAATTAAAAATTATGGATCGAAGCGCTACTTTTCATTCCTATTTTTCAAACATTATGCAATCTACCAACAACGATTTACTCCATTATTAAACATGTAAAAGGGCTGATCTTTTTAATTTAGAGATTACTTTTATTGTGGGGTAAGTGTATTTATATATAGTTTATCCTTAATAACGCATGTTATATTTGATTGTATATTTTTTTAATTCTTCATTATGGTTCCTTTTATAAATTATTAAATAAATTTGAATTTATGAATGTTTAATCAAAAAGACATAAACTGAGTATTAATTATTTAAAAAACGAGTCCTTTCAAAAAAATTAAATAAAGTTTAATTTACAAACATCAATCATATTTTAAGAGAACTAAGGAAAGCCTATAAAATTGATGCTATTTTTTAATCCTAAGAAAATATTGATCTTTCTCGAAATGATAGTGAGGACACTAATGTCATTTTTTTTACTTAAGTGAAAAGTTTTAACTTATTCAGCTTTGATTTTTATAAAAGTTTTTCGCATGGAGATTTTGTGGCAGATGTATCTGTAAATAAATGTGTGTGTGTTTTTTTTTATTCTACGTATAAATCGCATTTGTGAAGTGATTTAATTTACTATAATGTTATCAAAATATAATAATAATAATAATAATAATAATAATAATAATAATAATAATAATAGTTTTTATACGAAGCAATCTTTTTTTTAATAAGTTGTTGAAAAGTATCGTTCATACAGCACTTGTTTTTAAAACAAAGCTATTACATAATTACAAGCATTCGTATTGATTCCTTCATCATGTTTTTGTTTATCTACATAAATTTCAAAAATTTAATTACTTAAATAAATATTTTTCTTTTGCAAAAGTAATGATTTGTTTTTGTTATTACACAACTGCAAAAAACCGAACTATATAAACATTATAAATGATTTTATGTAAGAAAGTACTGCTCTCAAATAATTAATAATTTTTAAATGATCTATACCATATGAAAGAGTTATTTTTTTTACCGATTATCAATAAATTTTTCTACTTATATTTTTAAAATATTGATTACGTGATCTGAAGGAATTCTGTTTTGATAATAGAATATTAATATTTTATGAAGAGTATTTTAGGCATTGTTTGAAGTTTTAAATTATTGTATATTTTGATTTATATATGTTTATAAAACATTTTTTATATATTTTTATTGAATATCTTAAATGAATAAAAAGTATTTGAACAATTCAAAGGCTTTGAAGAGTAAATCTACGAAGCAAACAAAAATACTTCATTCTGTTTATAACTTTTAGAATATTTTTATTTTATATCAATAATTTATATATATAAAGTGTTTAGATTATATTTTGATATATACAAAATGTATTTGTAATGCTTGGCATCAAGCCTCATTTTTATGTTAATCCCGCATGCATACATTTTTATACATATATTGAAACAGTCAATTTTATCCACCTGCCTGTTTCACGTATTTTACTCCCACATTTATCTATATGCCAGGTTTAAACCCTCTCAGAGTACCCATTTAAATAACATTAAATTACTTTATATGCAAAATCACGTATATATATATGAACAGTAAGTCTGTAATTTAATAGTATATGTATATATTACAGATATGTGTCCATTTTATAAATATTTTTAGTTTAAGAAATATTTGAGTTTAAATTATTTAGCCAATTTATTGTTATTGAAATCACATATGTATATAAGCCATTTCCATTGTTATTCTGCATGTATGGTAATAAAATTAGTTTTCTACTAATTATCAAAGTAACTTTTCCAAAATAACTTTTGATTTTTGTAAACAACTTTTAAATGACGTCACACAATAGTCCTAAAATAGTGTGAACTTGATTTTATAAATCTAAAATGTTAATAACAATTTCTCAGAATTTTATAGTGTTGTCACAATAAACAGGAGGAAACAAACAGAAAAACAAAATATAAATTAGTTGTCATAATTAAAAATGTTTTTCTAAAATAAATAATGAGTTTTTCTACTAGCCTTAGCAATTAAATATATTTTCCTAAAATAAATCAGTACAGACAAGCTTGTAAAAATAAACAGGTGGCCAGAGTTAGAGAACATATAAATACTTAAAGTTTTGTCATCAAAGATCAATCATATATATAATAAGTGAATTATAAACAGAACCCATGTTCGTTTCACCTTCAAAATGTCAGGGTAAAGTAGGTGACCACTCACCGCTTCCTGCCCTTTACTGGGAATGGAGGAGAACTTTGGTCTGATAAAATATAATGCCTTATCCCAGCAAAGCAGCTCGTGGAAAAATCTCCATTAACTTTAAATCATCACCAAAAGGGTCAACTTATTATTCTCCCAAGTGCTCAGAACTAACTGCAATGAAGATTACAGACTGGTAAATTGATAAATTTTTACTCAGAGCTCTGTTTATAAACTGTGACTTTAAATTCTTTCTTTTAAAAACTAGCTATTTATTAAATCTTCCTTTACCAAACACCTTTCCTAAAATCTGCAAAGAAAACTGTTAAATGCTAATGTTTAAATCTTTCCTGATTGTAAAACTTGTGATATTGAATTCTTTCTTAAAATGTAAAACTCTAATAATATATTTTAAACTAAATGTATAATTTTCTGCGGTCTTTTAGGCCTATTTATAATCTATCCAATTTATTCTACAATTTTTATCATTTTAATATTATATGTGTTTAATATGCCAAGTGAATTGAAACCGTGAGTATTTATAAGTATAATTTTATAATTGCTCTGCAAAGATAATTTCAAATCTTTGCTATAATAAATAATAAATAATTGAATTATTATTTTTCTCACTGCTGTTTCAAGATATTATTATTATTTTACTGATTAATTTTGGGTATTGATATTCTAATAATCAGTCATTCTCTAGTTAAAATTGTAGTTTGCTTAACTCTAGTTATGAATTATAACTATTCACATATGTAACTTGTACATCATAGGAACTAGTCACAGAGATATTCTCAAAGCATATTTTAATGTTTTGTTCATAATTATCCCTCAAATATGTTTTGTCCTCCTTAGATTATATATGTTGACACACAGGTGATAATATTAAACTAGGTTACTACTTAATTTAGTCCCTAAATAGTATATTTGAAATACTAAGTTTGAGAACTGGGTTGTATAGATATGCAAATAGACACTATCTATTTTTAAGGCATGGTAATATAATTTTATGTATTTGTGTTATATATATGTAAAAGTTGCGGATGTGTCCTTACTAAGTACGCAAGGTACAATTATCTGTTTGCTGCATGATTATTGATGAGTTGCTGGTGGAGGTCACACTTATCCACTTAGTTCAGGTAAAGCACATACTGTTAGAACTAGGGCACAAGGACCTAGATTATTAATAATTAATGCTTATCCGACTTCCTGAACTACTAATGTTCCTATTTGTAGCAAATTGGGCAGTTGTAGGGGAGGCTGAAGCTCATGAATAATGACCTATTTGCAGCTTCTAGCTTTATTAATATTTTAATGTGCCATAGAGTATATAGGTAAACCTATAATAAACCAGTTTTCTCTCCCTTTATATTAAATGCTTATCTAGCTTCAGTGTATACCCTAATCTAGGTTAACACAGTAAACTGCATATCTCTGAGCCTAATTACATGCTCAACTTAACTTTGTATACGTAGATGCCACAGAAGCGCTATTAAGTTAGTTATATAACTTTGGCAATTAAGTTCCATATGATCTAGCAGACTACATAAGAGCTAGAAATTTGGCATATTAATATAGGCATAAACTTCAATACCACACTACACTTTATTGAACACTTAAAATGACACAATATGTAACATTAATCTCATTAGTTATCTAACGGCTGCGTGTATAATCGCCCAAATTCTCATGACATAGTTTTGTATATTTTAAGTTTCACTGTTGTTATTGTTTTATTAAATTAATAATATTTAAAATTATAACTCTTTTTCATACCTTTATTGTCCGTGAGTTCATTTTAGCCAACACTAGATTTAATTGCACATACACCATTTTATCTATATGTAGATCATTATATTAGATTTCATAAGCAATCATTGATATATTAATTAATCACTTAGTCATATGTGTGTATATCTGTCCAAATCAGCATTAAATTAGTTAATTTAAGAGTCTTTTGTTTTATGCTGAGTGACTGCCAGACCGAGGTTAAATTGAATGTCTAAGTAAGTTGACAAATGTCATCCATAGGGTATTAGATCATTAAGCAGAGGTCGAAGGATTGGATGTTGGTTAAAATCTGGATCCCAGTATGCGGATTCGATCAGCTTTAGTTTATTTTGCCTGTGTTCTAGATTTTGTTATGTGGAGGGACAATTCTTACCATTACAATATATATAACTTTTCATATTATAACATATACTATAATCACAGTAAATGAAGATATCTTTAAAAAATTCAAAATGTATTTTATGTCTACGCTCTTCATTTGGTTTAGATTAGCGTTTTTCAATCTTTTTGCCATGCTACCCAATAGACTTCATTGAAATAGTTCTGCGACCCAAATGTTTATTACATAAATTATAATATAAAATAAAAGATATATTACATCCGCACGGTACTGTATATATGTATATATTTGAATCAATTTGATAATATTTATAATGAACAAATAATTTGTAAGTTAAAAGTTAGTTAAAGTTAAATTACATATTTTTAATTTAAAAACTTAACACAATTTGTTAAAAATATAAAAAGATTTTTGCTATCAGATATTTATGCTTTTTTTTCTTGGTGCATGTGCGTGACCCATTAAAAATTTAACGCGACCCAAAGGTTGAGAAACGCTGATCTAGATCACCCTCTCTATTATGTTCTTTTATTTTACTCACTATTTATCATTCTCAAATTATCTAAATGCATTATCCTTTCTGCATTCACAATTATGACAATGTCCTCTCCATATAAATGCTTTAATAATTTTTTATTCATTTAAAATAAAGAAATTATATTCTTACTATATTTTGCTTTAAACCCTCTCAACTTGTCTTGCATTGGTGGTTGAGAGGTCAGCGTGACTGCCTTGCACTAGCAGGCAGTTGCCTGGATTGCGGGTTCACGTCCCGGCCGTTGCTATGACACTTAAAAAAATAAAATAAAGAAAACCCTCCCAACTTATATTATGTATAGTGGATAACAACTTACCCATCATTTATAAGCTTTGTTTTCAACATGTATTATTCACTGTATTATTCTGTAAGTGTACAGTGTTTTTTACTACACACATGTATAACACAAATGATTTTATACATGTTGTGCACATACAAATTAATATTAGAATATAAACAAAATTTGAAAATGTAATAAAGCAGTTATTAGTAATAGATTTAGATAACTCAATTATGTATATATTTACTGTGTGTATCTGTGTTGATATATTCTTATTCACTCAAAATAATAAGAAAATTGTCTGTATCATATTTTTTTAAACAAAATGAATGGTGAAGTGTTGACTGTGACATTATGAAGCTATTAATATATCAGAATAACTCAGCTTATCACAGTTAAACTTTTGCTCTGTATCTTCAATAGCTTTGATGTCTATCATAACTTAGTGGCATCCTTGTTATTATCAGACATGAACTCTTTGATTACATTGGTATGGACTTTGAAATCTATGTTGCCTCTGCTAATTACACTTACTTTTTTCTGATTTTCATTTAAATTTATCATATAGACTTTAACTTTTCTGACATAACATAAAAACATTAACAGAAACATTTTATGGGTTCTTTTTCTTTGTAACTACTAAATCAATAACTTTCATTTTATTATTATGAAAAATATTTTATAAATATTGTAACTTTTATAAAGCTTATAGCTTTATGCTTAAAAAATTGCATTGTGTAAAATATTCTATTATGTTTAACTTGAGGAGGGGGGGGGAATAATAGGCATGTAATTTTAATATAAGTTGAAGACATGTGGTTAATAAATGTGATAACATTGAATTTAGTGAGAGTTTTATAAGATAAAAAAAGAAGGCTGCTTCCATATTGAAAGTAATGCACATTCACACAATTCATTAAATTAAGAATTTTAGCTGTTTTTAATTTGATTACATTTTTTGTGTCATAACATATACATATATAACAAAAGTAGTGCATATCACAATGTCATTATACACCTGGGTCTCATTTTACGTGATAGATAGGTTCCTCAGAAAACATGTGCAAACGAAATCGTGCAAAAATAGACGTAACTTATGTTGAAAAAGAGGGGATGCAGTCTGTGATTTTTCAAAATTCACGTAAAAGCAAAGCACCAATGTAAAATTACTTTAAAATTCATGCAAAAAAAAAAAATAAGGAAATAAAATATGACTAATAAAAAATTTCAAATTTGAAAAAAATTGATACAAGACAAACTTTTTTTAAATATAATATTTAATTTTATTCAAAATAATATATTTTTATGCATAATTTACAGTACAGTAATTTACATTTTTTATACATGTTTTAATTATTATAGCTATTTGCCAAAAAACATGTTCGTTTGCAAACAACTAGCGCCAACTTCACACTTATGTTGTGTCAATGGTTTTCTGGTGACAATGTAATTAGTAATTAATCTTTGAGATGATGATTTTATTAATTGTTTATAAAACTAACAACTAAAAATTAAATTCTTATTTTTGTCTTTAATTTTCAATTCCATTTAAAAATCAAATTTCACATCACATTAATTTCAAGTTGTCATAAGTAAATTTTAAATTGTTAATTACAATTAAAAATCAGATTTTAATTTTTAATTGTCAAATTTAATTGTGCCCACTGCTATTACTGGCCTTTTAAAAATAAATTTGTGGACACTAAATGATTAATAATTGATTACGTTCTTTTTTAAAAAGCAAAAACAGAATGTGATTTAAAATGCAGAATTAACATGCACAATGTTTGAACAAATTTATATTATAATCTTGTAAAATTTAATGTGTGTATACATAAAATGTGGAAATCATGATTTTAATTTTATTATTGCATAAAATCTTACTATTATAAAGCACTGAAAATATTGAAATTACTAAGATGAAAGTCGAATTCCAATAATATGCTATTACTTTCAATATAACGTAAATGCGTGAAATTTATTATTTAAAGTAATAGCGCATTATCAGAGTTCAACTTCCGGTGAAACAGGAATTGCGTAACTTCAAAATCGTGTTAAATAAGTCTGTGTAAAAAGAGACCCAGGTGTATATATTAGGTGGTATATCTATATATGTTAAACAAAGGCAAAACTCTCCAGTGACACCTAGTGCCAACCAGACTAATATCCCAGACTAGTTTCTGGCTTGTGGCCTTTGTCAGTGAGGAGCTTTGGATCCGAGAGCACTGCACCTAGATCTTAGGATCTAATGCAACCCTTCAGCAGCCACCTTTTATCTCTATTTAACTACAAAACTATGAGAATAAAACTGAAAACACAATATTTTCAATCTAAGCTCAATAGCTTATATAGTCATATAGGTCTGAACTCAGTTCAGTACCACACATTTTGATGTTTTTTGCTCTTTAACAACCATAGCCATCACTATCCTATTAGGCAGGATTGTTGTTAAACCATTAAGCATCACATGATCACCATTTCTTATGCTAGCACATCTGTTATTAACAAAGGTAAAACTCTCCATACCATAATGCCACCCAGTGCCAACCAGAGTAATCAATGAATGCCAAAGGCCTGTGCATAAAATACCCATCTAGTGACTACTCATCCAATATCCCCAGACTAGTTTCTGGCTTGTAGCTTTCGTCAGTGAGGAGCTTTGGACCTGAGAGCACTGCACCTAGATGTTAGGATCTAATGCAACCCTCCAGCAGCCACATTTTATTGCTACTTAACTACACTACTATGTGAATAAAACTGAAATCACAATAATATTTTTAATCTAAGCTCCATTGATTACTCTGGTTAGCAGTGGGTGGCACCACTGTATGGAGATTTTTGCCTTTGTTAATAACAGATGTGCTAGCATAAGAAATGGTGATCATGTGATGATTAATGATTTAACACTAATCCTGTCTAATATGATAGTGGTGGCTATGGTTATTAAAGAGCCAAAGACACCAAAATGTATGGGTACTGAACTGAGTTCAGATTCATATGACTATATAAGCTATTGATCTTAGATTGAAAATATTATTGTGATTTTAGTTTTATTCTCATAGTGTTGTAGTTAAGTAGAGATAAAAGCTGGCTGCTGGAGGGTTGCATTAGATCCTAAGATATAGATGCAGTGTTCTCAGATCCAAAGCTCCTCACTGATGAAGGCCACAAGCCAGAAACTAGTCTGGGGATATTGGATGAGTATGCATGCACTAGATGGGGATTTTATGCACAAGTTTCTGACAACTATTGAATATTCTGGTTGGCACTGGGTGGCACTACTGTATGGAGAGATTTGCCTTTGTTAGTAACAGATGTGCTTGCATAAGAAATGGTGGTCATATGGTGTTATATACTGTAAACCAATTAAAGATGTTAGTAAAACTATCAGTCACCACTGATGGCTTCTTATGCTAATCCAATTTTTTAATTTATTATTAATTAATAGCTTTTTTAATCATAGGTTTAATTAGAGATAAAAGTAGATCTTTTATTTCTAACTCATTGTTATATGGATTTAAACCCAGAACACTATTTTTACAAGCATTGGGATTCAAAAGATTGCAACCTGAATAATATTTCATATCCATTAGAGAATTGTATATATTAGATTTTAATATTTCTTGGATTTATAATGTAAATAAATTAACGTGTTGGATCATTTCCATGTAAATTAGCTTTAAAGTCTCAGAAGTCATGTTGCTAGAAAAACTATCAATTGCTACTGATAGTTTTTGAGGCTAACCCACTTTTTTAACTGTTGTTTCCTAATAGATTTTTATCATTGGTTTAATAAAAATAAACGTACTCCTCTTTTATTTGTAACCCATTATATTGATTTTAACTGAGAAAACCACTTTTAATGGCAATTGATAGTTTCCTTAGCAACATCATGGAAATGACCTTACAATGTATTCTTTAGATTATAAATCCATGAAGTATTCAAATCAAATTTATATACTGCATATGTGTTTTTAAAACAAATATGATGACTACAGTAAGAGTAAATCAAATAAGCTAGTCAATATTACTTCCACACAGGTTGCATTTTAATTTATAATCTCTTAACTCTTTAACTATCATTGTGCTAAACTGCACAGGGCTTTATAATAATAAATAATAAAACTATTCTACTAGATCTGCATAATCTGCATATTTATAATTATATTAATTATCAAATTCATTCCTCCCTCAGTAATATTTTTTTAATTAAAATAAAAGTAAATTTATTTTTAAAATAAAATAATATTTTTAAATTTTATAATTCAATATAATAATTAACAAATTCAGTAGCATTTTTTAAATTTTGTTTTTATTATCTTAATTTTTAATAGATATGAAAATTATTAAAGAGTATGACAAACAATGTAGTGAGCATATAATACCAAAATTAATATATGTTATTCTAATTGGAAGATAATTATTAAAAAAAAACACAATACATTTAGTTTAAATAAACATTTATTAATTAAACACTTGTAAAGTTACAATCTTTGTTTGTTTATTTGTTTTATTTAAACACTTTTATTTAAATTAGAATATAATTTTAAAATCAAAATTTAGTATATTTATATATAGTAGAATTTGTTCAAATTTGAAATAAATAGCTGGCAATGCAATATGACACTAAAATATTTTAGGTAAGGTACCTAGATTTTAAATACAGAGGCATGGACAATTGAAATTTTAAATATTTTTAGATTAAATTTAAAATAAGTTGATATCACTTCAATAAGTTTTCAGTAATGCATGTGAGGGTATGATATATATATATATATATATATATATATATATATATCAATATATATATATATATATATATATATATATATATTGCTTGATAGTTTGTTGCAATTAAATGCTTTTATTTAAATTGGAAAAGAACTTAAAAATTGAGGTTTAATATATTTATATTCAATAGGATTTGTTCAAATTTGGTACATTTGATGTAAATTCCTGGTACATGGCACTAAAATATTTTAGATAGATTACTTAGTTTTTTAAATACAGTACAGTGAGCAATTGCAATTTCAAATATTTTTAGATCAGATTTCATAGATGTTGACATCACTTCAGTAAGTTTTTAGCAATGCATTTAAGAGGGTGGTATACATGTATTTTGTTTCTTTTTCTTTTTAAAAAAAAAAACTACACTTTGAAATAAACTAATGTTGATTTTAAACAGAAAGTAATTGAAATTTCCAATGATGTATATCATGTTTACAATCCTATTACAACCATTCATCAACCCACAAAGTCAGACCAACCTCTCAGACCATAGATACATCAGAAAAATGTTAAGCAATTCATATAGCAAATTACAATTCAACTTCACATATACATTATTTCTAGAGAAATTTCCAAAAAAAAATTATGTAACAATTGATTTTAAAAAAAAATGCTTAACAAATCTACACTGTAAATGAATTTGATTTAATATTATAATTTAATTTCAACCTTAAAAGTATTTAAGCAACCATTTAAAACAAATAAAAACAAATCATTGAATACAATCTTAATGTTAAAAAGTAAATAATAATAGATATAAAAAGATATTTTATAATATATTATTGTACTAAAAACCCTCAAAATAATTTTTTATTTAATTACAGCTGAGGTTTTTATATTTAATTTTAATAAAAGTGTGGGGGTGTGAATAAAGGGTCCAGAAATTAATCAAAATCCTTGTTTTTTATAATGAGGGATTGTTTTAATTAATTTCTGACCCCTAACATTTTTATTTAAATTTAGATATAAAAACCATGGTTCTGATTGAATAAACAATTATTTTGTATTTTAGTACAAAGTAAATAAATAAAAACATTTATTATGAAATATTTCTTATATCATTTATTTATATATTTTAAACACATTAAATTAGTATTAGCTGCTAACAATACATTTATAAAATAGTGGTTACTAGACTACTCAACAATGTTTGGAGAGATGTTTGTTAGTAGTAATAAAAGTACATCAAAGGTGAAATACATTGGTGAGGAAATAAATAAGTTTGACAGATATCATTTGGAGTTTTAAGAAGATAAAATAGAATTGGGTTAAACATGTTGCTTACAAGAATGTCAGTTGACAGTAGAAGGATTAATGTAAAGAAATTGTCAAAGACCTAGAAGGAAATCACATGTGATATGGATGAATGAAATAATGAAGTTGTCTGGAATGATGTGGTGTAGTGAAACAATGGATTGATCCAATTGGAATAAATTTGGGAGATAATGATTAAAAGAAAAAATGAGATTCCATACTATTAATATGTTTAATACATATTTGCATATAAAGAAGTATATTATTTTTATGTATAATTATTTATGGAACTAGAATAAAATTTCATGTAGTTTTGTTAATTATTTTATTCACTTATCTCTTAAAAATTATTTAGATTAATGATGTAAAAAAAACAGTTTTAGAAATTAATGCAAATAAACCATGGAACTCATTTATTTTTATAACTATTTTACTTTTTAGATAATCAAATTGATAAATAATAGAATATATGAACTAAAATATTATACTTACAATATATTAGATTAATTCATTTGTTCATTCTGCTACTTTGGCCTAATTTATTAAAATTTAATCAATTTTTAATTTCTATTTTATTTTTATTAGGTATGATAAATCATAATAGCATATATTTATTTTTAATATTTTGTTTAAAATAAATTTATTGATCATAAGAAGTTTAATTTACATTTATATAAAATATTATTCTTGTAATACACATAGATTATATAGAGAGATTTGGTCAAAACAAAACAATGAAATGAAAAATAAATGCAGTTCCAAAATTATTGCAATTGTCAATTTATATATTGGGAGGGGGGGTGGATAAAAATACAAGTAAATTTTGTGAAAAAAACATTTATAATTATTTTTATGAAAAATATTAGATTAACTATTTAATAATTGGCATTTTCTTTTGCTCCATATAGTGAGAGTTTGTGAAAATGCTCAATCTTTGTTAGTGTACAAAATCTTTATTTTATACTAAAACTCAATAAGTTGAACTTGACTCTTTTTAATTTTATTTTATAAATGAATAGTATAGTAAAAAATCACATTTGACATTTTTAAATATTTAAAACTGATTTGTAAATCAAACAGCATTTCATGCACATCATTATTCAAGATAGTGTAAACTCTTTCAGAAAATGAATGAAATCTTTTTTATTTTAAGTTTTTATTTTATTTTAATGTAAATGAATGGAAGTAGATTTATTATAGATATATTGAGTTCTGCTTTAAAATGTAATATTTTAATACTGTTTCAATTCTGATATTGACATTACACATGCTGTCTTTTTTTGGTTATATTACATTCAAATTTATTAATTTATATTTCTAAAATTAAAAGATAGATAAATAAATTGAAAATATAAATGATCATTTATTTTTGTTTTAAATAATAATCAGCCAATTAGTGCATAAAATAATCAAAAGTATTTTATAAACAAGCAAAAACATATTAGTTCTGCAACATGGGGCATGTATTAGGTCTGATGCATCTTTTCATATTCAGATCAATCTGCTGATAACTTTGTAATCTTGTGATCTGACCAAAACAACATGTACCCAGATCTTGTACATGATATTTTCACAAGATTTGTGAAAAGTAACATGCACATCAATCTTCTACAGGATATTTTCACAAGATTGAATATGTACGTGGAAAGGTGTAGCATATCTAATACAAACTTCATGTTGCTTAACTAAAAATACCACTTTCTCACAACAAAAAAATAAAATATGGAGTGGCATTGTATATGACTTTCACATGAAAAATCAACATTAAAAAGAACATTTTAAAAAAATATTGATTTGCCATAAAGAAATATATATGACTTTCACATGAAAAAGTTTAAAACATCGATATTAAAAAGAACATTTTTAAAAAAAATTCAGAAATATATACGAATTTCACACAAAAAACTATAAAATTTGTAAAAACACTAAAGATATGAATTTCACATTTTTAAAGTGCCAAAATATGTGAAATATGAGATGTCATTATGCAAGTCCCAAATGTTACTTTAAATATGAGCAAAACAATCACTAAATTACATCTGTAGCCTAAAATATTATTTATAAAAAAAACATTAAATATACTACATATACACTACTTACATCTACTATATAACATGCTAATAGCTCTAAACAAGCTTTTTTTTTTATTTATGATAAATGCTACTACAAGAGAAGGCATTCAAATCATTTTTATCTTGGATTGTCCCCATGCCCAGACCAGTTTCAACCTATATAAAAAAAGCTTGTTTAGAGCTATTAGCACGCTCTTAATTTTACATATTTGTAAGTGCAAGCTATATATAAGTCATGTGACATCTGACTTGTTATTATTACTACTATATAACAGGAATTGTCATGTTGAAACAAGAAATTTGTCATTTACTTTTTTAACAAAAAATGGAGACTTTAACTGAAAATTCCACTCCCTCTAAATGGAGTTTTATTGAACATGTACACAGTATATTGCCTGAGTTGGATGTTTTAGAGAAATGGTAATAAATGATTGTATTTTTTTTAAAAAAAAAAAAAAATTCACAAAATAAGGAAATATAAATTACAACTGTAAATGAAGCAGATTGCCATTATGAATGGGATTCTAGAACCTTCCAACCATGTTCCTTTATGAATGGCAATTTTACTTTTGCAACTTTGAGAATTACAAGGCCACTGCTTGTCTTTCGTGAGTACGTAAAAGCTCATACTCTGTCGATTCAGACACATTTTTAATGATGGCAGGATTTCTTGTTCTTGAAAATATAGTACAGCATTCATTTTGATAGTCAGAAGCTTCCAAATTATTATCATTTTGTATTGCTTACAAAAAAAAAACAATTAATTAGGAAATTATGAAAAGATCAAAAGGAAAAAAATGAAAACTATGTACACTTACTCGCTTAAAATAAAATGAACTGGAGTAACTCAGAAATAGAAATAATATAGAAATCACTTAGATGAAGCAAAAATGCAATTGAAATCAAAAATACAATAACTGTTGTCAGAAGGAAATCTGGACAATAATTGAAAATGTTGAAATATCAAAAAAAGACCATATTTTGATAAAGATAAACATATATTCATACAAGATTGGATAACATTGCAGGGTTCATTTTGCTTAAATTTGATGTGATCACAAGATTACACATTTATTGCAGATGTGAAAAAGTGTACCATTTCCCCTACATTGCAGGACTAATACTTAAGTACTGCAAACAATTTCATTATCTTTGTACAAAAATGAAGCAGAAGAAAGTAAATGCTGAGAAGGTATTTTTTCTGTTTAAACAATAGCAGTATTCCTTAGATTTAACCCAAACTATCCATAATATACTCTTCAGATTATTTTTTTTTTCAAATCAAGTGTCAATAAAAGCATTATGGCAATTTTTATACTATATATATATATATATATATATATATATATATAGTATAAAAATTGCCATATATATATATATATATATATAATTGAAAGTCATTATCTCTTACAATAACATTAATATAACATTTTAAAATTGTTGAACAACCATGTTTTTTTGAAATAAACAAGGAATATTTTGTTACAATGGGGATAGCAAGAAAATTATTAAACTAGATAATTAAAAGATGCATGTTGGGAGTAACAAAAAGAGATTGAAAATGCAATATATGGGTAAGAGAACAAACAGGTGTTACTGACCTCGTTGAAAAAAATTAAACTAAAATGAAGTTGGGCTGGACATATTACTAGAAGTGATGATAATGGATGGACAATTGAAATCTTAAACTGGATTCCAAAAAATTGTAATAGACCAAGAAAGAGACAACATGTGAGATGGATGGATGAAATAAGTAAGTGTGCAGGGGTGATGTAGAGAATAGAAGCTAAAGATCAGAGAAGACGGATTGAACTTGGAGAGATCTTCATTCTGCCGTGGATCGCTAATGGTTGATGATGATGATGATATAATAAAGGAATATTAAATGCATACAACATTATTTTAATACTTTTAAAGAAATGTTTAAATTAGTACATAAATTATTACTAAGTAGAAGATATACTAATAAAACAAACAATTAATATAGAATGGTACCCAGTGAGTTTAAAATAAATAATAATTGACATTGAACTAATATCACAGTGTATTATAGCACGGATGTGTTAATTGGCAGTTATTAAATACAGTACTGATAATAAATGAAGTAATTCATAATCAGAGTATTCTATGCATGCCTAAGAAATTCATTGCAGTACATAAATGCAATAGTACAAATAGTTGAGCATAGTTATCTTTAAATAGAAATTAGAAATAGGCTGTTTTTTAATCTAGAAAAAAATATGCTTAGATCTATTATTTTTTAGAAGATCCGAGAAGTTGGATTAAGCACAAACACACAGTTGAATCCTTGAGAATATAATCAGAAATGCTCAAAAGTTTGATTTACACTCATGATTCAAGTGATGAATATAACACATTGTGTGTATGTGTATATATACCAAATGCAGGTTAAATTAATACATAATACATCATTTTACAAATTTTTAATATTATTTAAATATACACAATTCATTTTATCAAAAAAAATTATTTCCATTGACTTATCATGCTGCTACCTGCACTGAGGTACTTCTTTTATTTTATCACAATTAACTTTCACTATTGATCACTATAATCATCTTTACTGTCTAATTATCTTTTATACTTATAGTATTGACTTCCAAAACGTATTCTGTAACATTTAGATGGCAAGTACTCAAGTATAATATTATTCAATCTGTTATTTAGACATGAGTGTGAGTTGAGCAGATGCTCTTGTTAAACTGGAGACTTTTGGTTGATATTTTACAAATCTCAGTGGTTAAACAACATGTAATACACGTATTGCATTTTGTAAATATATTTAAATAAACATTATGAAAAAATTTTCTTTAAGTTATAATTAGTGATCTAATTTACTAATGAGTTCTTTGCATATGACCAAGTTCTGGAAACTGCAGATTAGTTATAGTATTCCCCAGGAATAACCTAGAAATGAGGCATTGGTGCGACTTCCTCATAATTATAGTGGTAATCTATATTGGTCATTTAGATGAGGCGTATGACATTTTTCACAAATGTTATAATAATATAGCCACTACCATGAGGCATTATAAAATATGTCTTTAAAAATGTATACAGTATATATTTTTATTATATTCATTGCTTTGTTTGTTAACTAAAATAAAATAAACTTTTTTATAATTTGAAAATGGAATTTTTAAAGTTTGTATCAGGTGGAAAAATTGATTGACGCTGGTCCTCTTAGTGGTAGGATCTATCCAAGATATGTATTCGATTGTTTATGAATTGTTTGATTGGTAAAATGTATAGAGAATATATTTTCACTTTTAAATTAGCTTTTTTAGAAAAATAAATATGTGGAAATAACAGTTATTATAATAATAATAAAAGTGACATTTTGAATTTATATGCAATAAATATTTTAAAATAATTTAGTGATTGAATTTCTTTATAACATCTCTGACTCGGAGCAACTGTTGTTTGAGCCGAGAATTTTCACGACTACACTCCTAGGAATTTTGTTATGTATTAATAATAAGATGTGCCAAATCTTTTTGAAATTTATTGCTTTATTTATGTATATACATTATTTTTATTTCTTTAGTAAAGAATCTTATAAATAACAATGTGAAAAATTTGCGGTATTGGAAGAAAAATTACACTCTTTAGAATTATTATTATTATTATAAATATATAAAATGGAAAGAAAAAAAAAATCATTTTCGAGAGTATAATAAATGATGTGTTTGTTATATGTATAATTCTTAGAAATTCTGTTGAATTAAAAAAAAAACCTAATATAAAGTATTAATACAGTTTATTTACTGCCTTAGTTCCAATCTCCATTTCATTATGATATATAATATTATAATTCGATGTCTGTATTTCTTCAAATCAATATACGTAATCTTATAATTAATATGTATAAGTACAGTAATTAAATATATGTAAAGTATAACTTTAAAAATTGTATCCACTTAAGAGCGCTTTCGATTATCCAAAGCGCTCCTAAGTATCCTAAGTGGATACAATTTTTAAAGTTATACTTTATATATATCTAATTACTGTATTTATAAATTTTTAATTATAAGATTGCATATATATATATATTGTAATAAATAATATCTTATTCATTTCATTGTCAGCCATGATTTTCCACATTGTAATAAACTGAGTTTCTGTAATATAGCATTCAGAACTTTTAAAGAAAATTATTTTAAAAAATTAAAATAAGTGGCTTAAAATAAATTATTAAAAGTAATTATAATGGCAATATTCAAAATTTGGAATAAATTATAAAAACATATTTTAAAATAATAATAAATAATATAATAGGTTTGAAAAAATAAGAAATTATATAATCACTTCAGGCCTGGGTACCATTTTAAATGCAGATATATTATGTACAATATCTTCAGTTTGAATACATTGAATATAAAATTTTATATATATATATTGTTAGAAAAAGAAAATATATGAAGAATGTAATAAAACTGAACAAAAATATAGTCTTTTACTTTTAAAAAATTTTGAAAAAATGATTTTTAACACTTTTAAGAATACTTATTTTTTACGTAGGTTTACAAATTTTAAATTGTGAGACTTAAAAATGTTAAACACTTTTATAGATAACTTCTTCACATTTTTCATAAAATTCAGAAAAATAATATATTACATGAATTAACTGAAATAATTTATTATAAACATTGAAATATGTATTTTCTGGTGGCTTTCATTTTTATTAGCTCACTGAGATTTTATTCGTCCATGCAGCGATCTGCTAGAAATAATATTTCTTTCTAATGGAAAAAAAACCCAACTATTTAAATGAGATATTTATTTTATATAGCGCTATGTTTTATAAACTGTAATAGTATTAATCAACCATTAAGCTAATGCACATGTGCTTTGTGGATTTTTAACTATAAATAAATACTCTCACTTCCAAACACAAGATAAAATTTTTGTGAAAAGATAGGATGAATCATCTATCTTTTCAACACAAACGTTTATGTATGGGCAAATCTTAAGTATTTGGGAATGAGGCATAGTAAAAAAAATTTAAAGTGATCACTTAACATCTTCTCATTCTCATTCCCAAATGCTTAAGATGTGCCCATACATAAACATTTGGGTCGAAAAGATAGATGATTCATTCTATCTTTTCAAAAAGACTTTATCTTGTGTTTGTAAGTGAGAATATTCTTTTATAGTTAAAAACACACAAAGCGCATATGCATTATCTTACTAGCTGATTATTACTATAAAAATAAGAATTGTATGTCAGATATTATGCAAATATAATGTTAGAAATTGTAATTTACCAAAAAATAAAATTTTAAAATAATTGTAAAAAAAGTTAATATATAATATAAAAGAATAAAGAAATAATGTGAGAAGATGAAAGACAAAAAGTTTTTTTCAAGGTATGTATATCATTATATTTGTACATGTAGTGATAACTAAGCAAGAATTTTTTTTTTTCAATTTAGTGTAACATAAAATATTAATGAGAATAGTTACAGTACTGATGCTCTTTATTTTTTGCTCCTTTTATTTGCCCTTGTGGAAATGTCTATAACTTACTAGGTAGATGGCTTATAATTTACAAAAAAATTATATTTTTATAAAAAAGTAGAAAAAATATTCATAGATTGCAAAAATGAAAGTAGAAAAAATACTCATAGATTGCAAAAACTTAAATATAATTTTGTATTACATGTAAATGATAGAAATATAGGATACAGATACATACAGAACAGACATGAGATACTGTTTGCAGCAACAAATTTGACAATACAATAAATTTGACTTTTTCATTATAATCATCATTTAAAAATATATATATAATATTTATATTTATAGTTGGTAGAAAATATTACTTCTAAAGCTTCATATAAAATTACATTTGGCTAGGTTGTTAGCATTCAGAGTTATATAATCTTTTTCAAGCATTATCAATCCACTGCAGGAAGAACATCTTTCCAAGTTCAATCCATCTTCTCTGATCTCTAGCCTCTCTTTTGCACATCAACTCTGCACATGTTCTTATTTCATCCATCTCACATGTTGTCTGTTTCTGGGTCTTTTACAATCTCTTCTAGAAATATAGCCAACCCAATTCCACTTCAGTCTCTTAATTCTTTCAATGACATCAGTAACATATGTTTGTTCTCTTATCCATGTATTTCATTTTGATTTCTTCTTGTTACTCTTAATATGCATCTCTCTCTATTTCTTTGAGTGGTCTAAAAACTCTGTATTGCTCTTCTGTTAAGTGTCCAAGTCTCATATCCACAAGTAAGAACTGGTAAAACATATTCATTAAAACCTTTTTTCCCCCAAACACATAGACATTTATTTTTTTAATGTTATTTCTACCAAAAGCACTCCAATAAAGTTTAATTATATGGTTAATTTTATCCAATATGTTTTCATCTGTAGTAATCATCTGATCAAGGTATTTATAGTCATTAACTTGTTCTAATTCATCATTATTAATCTTTATTTTGATCTTTTGAGGACATTTATTGAAGATTACTTTTTTTTTAATGTTTATCTTTTGTCTTACTTTTTTATTTGCAAAAACAACTACATCTTCTGAAAAATCTAGATGACTTAAATAATCTTACTTTTATTTCTTTTTTCATTTTAATCCACAAAATACTTCTTGCAATATTCTTAAAAACGTTTTGGAGATATGGAGTCACCCTGTCATACACTTTTTTCAATGTTAATTTTTCTAGTTTTATTATGTAATTTAATTGTTGCTGGTGCATTTTTTATAAATATTTTTCATAATGTGACAGTATCCTGGATCTATGCCTTGATGATCCAATGCTTTAATCACTGAATAAATGTTTATAGAATCAAATGCCTTTTCATAATCTACAAATCCAAAGTATAATGACAACTCATATTTATTGGTTCTTTTTATAACTCCTCTCAATACTTGTATATGATCCATTGCATTAAAACCACCTTTAAATCCAGATTGTTCTTTTGTTTGGGTGAAATACAAAGTTTTTCTGTTGATGCGTTGTAATTATCATCATAAATATTTTGTATAAACTGATAAAAGATCGTGGGGTCTATAACGTCTAATATTTTCTTTATCACCTTTTTTAAATATTAATATTAAAACTGCATTCTGCCAATCCTCTGATACATCTTTATCATTTAGACATTTGGTATATAACTTTGACAAAGTTTTTTCTATTTTTTCACCTGCTTCTTTTAAGATATTGACTGTAATTCCATCATTACCTGGAGCTTTTCCATTACTCATAAATTTAATTGCATGTCTCACTCATTTGTACATAAATTAGCCCTCCATTACTGTGAGTTAAATTTTATGTATGTAGAACTTGTAATATAAATGTAGGTCACTTTTGATAGTTAAAATATAATATATGTAGATCGTGAATTTATTTACAGTTTTGTTTTGTGAATCAGATATGGGTTTTTTAAAAGGAACCACATCACATATTTGAGTTGAGTTATTATTAAATTAGAGATTAGATTCAAATAAATCCCCTCTATAATTAAGTCATATTATTTTTAAATCAGTATTCAGATTTAAAGTGATCACTCCCTAGAATTTTCCGTGTAAGGAATGTGTATTGATTAAAATAATTCCATACAGTGCATATATGTGTGAATATGCTATTGAAGCAATTGGATCTAAGTTCGATTCTAGCTTCATGATATCTCACATGTAGCCCACTTCAAACCCTAGTACTAACCGTGAATTTCCGAATGCAATGGGGCTTTATACGTTCAATACACACTAGTTTCAATAAAAAACAGTATTAAATAAACATGTATTCAAACTAACTATTTTAATATTTAAACAAATCAATATCATTATTAAATTCATGATAAAATTATTCATAAAAACATATCTATTATAACTGCATGAATTCTGCATATATATTTATAAATATTTAAATTTATATATTTGTTATAAAGTTTCATTGCGTTGGAATGTTTTATTTTTACTTTTAAACAGTTTGTTCAAATTTTAGTGATTAAAAGCTACATTCTTTCGATAAGCTTTCAGATCATCCTTTCCCAAAAACAATGGGGAATTTTTATTAATTAGCAGAAAGATAATAATTTAAAATGTAAGGATGGTTCCTAATTAAAATCGTTTTTCAGATTTTTTAAAGTCTTATCGAAGGAGTGTATCTAAAATCAATTGATAAAAATTGTAAGTTTGATAAAGCAAGAAGCATTAGCCTTAAGGCATCTAGAATTAGAATAGGTGGGAAACCAGAGTGAACAGGTATAAATAGCTCTGAAAAGTTTGGAGAGGGAGAAGCCATATTTGTCTTGAAAGAAGTGCTACTAAAATCTACGTGAATCTTAAGTTATGAATTTCTATAGTATCTCCATCATAGTAAGGGGCTAACTTCGGGAATCTGACCACTAGACCTAAAGTTCCCAGAAGATCTTTAATGTAGCTGCTAAACTAAACTTTTCCACACCAATCTCGCTGCCAAAACCTGAAAGAATCAATCAAAATGCTATTCAAATAATTTACAAAATGTGCACCTATGTTTCAACCAACTCTGACTCTGCCGTGTAAACTAAGGCACCAACCATGAAGGAATGGTAACATATTTCTTTAATGAACCATAACTTTCTGGCCAGTTTCCAAACTTTAATTTACACTACCTTTAAATTAAATACTGTTAAAAGCTCTTCTCATTTCTTAATGTATTAATGCTATCTTAAATTATGTAGCAATTCTCTATCTTAATTTATAGTCTTTAAAATTAGTATTATGTTAACTTTTTTTTTCTCACGATGGCGATGGCGGTTCATTTATCTAACCTTACTATATATTTGCTAGATGATTATAAATGTCATTTATTTTTGATTATATGCCAATAAAACTTCAACTTGATAATAATCTCCTTCATTAAAATTTCCTCATGAAAATAATATAATATTAAGTTATAGTAATTCTTTCCCACTAGAACTAATTTAATACAGTTCTATTAATTATTGAGTTGAAGGATTTATACAATTTTTACTTACAGCTGATAATCCCTATTGGCCATTTTCTAACCTATGCTACTGGCTAATTTATTGGGTTCCTAATATTTATTTATTCACATTACTAATGTTAAAATGTTTTATTAAAGGTCAATAAAGAAAAATAAAATGAACATATTTTAATTTAAATTTGTATTTCTGTATTAATATTCAGGGAGGGCATGATATTTAGGCATAACTAGTATAATTTTATAATTGTGTTAGATAATTTTAGTTAAAGCATGTTTGACTTTAATTTAACTTGATTAGGTCATCATGTAGAGCATTCCTTATATAAAATGGGTTTTATTATTTAAACATGATGATTATCAAGTCATAATTTTCTGAACGTTGCTGACACGAGCCATCTCCTGCTTCATAGGCTTGTCCTCAGTGATATTACTGTTAGTTTAATTATATAGGAAGAAAGCACTTCCTCCCTTACTCATATTATATTTAGAACACCAAAGGTTTATGGCTATGACCTGGCCTGGCTTTCCCTGTGTTTCATGTCTCCTTGATAGGGCAGGAAGTCTTGTAAAACACAACCTGCCCTCCTACTTAAATCACCGACAATCCATTATCTTTCATATTCATTTTTATAGCTCATATGATATCAGTACCATTTACTTCTCAGTTCCAGTAAAGCCTGCTCTCATGCTTGTAAATCCATGATGAATTGATTTTATTAAAGTCAAACAAATTCATATTCATTTGTCATTAAATAAGTTCTTTAGTAAACATTAAAGTTATGCCCTAAATACTTATCTTGCTCTTTGTGAATTGATTTACAAATGTGAAAATGAATCTCACATTCTTTCTTTTAGAATTAGAATAATAATTTCAGTCAGAGCTAAATACCTTTATCTACCTTTATTTACTTGTCGGGGCATAGACACCTATAATCCTCCTATAATATTGTGTAATAGTTATTGGCATATAATAATGACTGACATTATTATTGTAAATTCTGTTTTAAAGACTAGAGATAATCTATATAATTTGAATCACAAAAGTTGAACAAAATATTTATTATTATTAAACATTTTATTAACACATTTAGTTTTTAACTTCTTTATTATTTAATAACTATTTTAATACTAATGCTCACTGTCTGTATTGGCAACCCGAACATACATATATGAGTTGACTTATAAATATCTTTAGTTATTTTATTATACATTATTAGAGTCATATCAGGGGTCTCAGAGATCATCATCATTCATTGAGCTTGTTTCTTGGTGCATAGTCATGTACCATTGACATATGTCATCCAATGATGTGCTCGTGAGTTGGGTTTGAATTCAGTTTGGTTTGACTGAGTTTGAATCCGACTTTGCAGTTTGGGTCTTGTTATTGTGGTGGGATCTTTCAACCGGTACACTATGAAGATACTTTCCACACAGTACTGCCACCCAGTACAAGCCTTAGTAATCAATGAATGCAAGATTTGTGCATAAAATCTCTATTTAGTACCTACTCATCCAATATCTTTAAATTGGCTTCATCTGTAAGGAGCCTTTGATGTGAGAGTCCATCTAAATCTTAGGATATAACACAATTCTCCAGCAGCCATCTTTTACCTACTCAGTTAACTATAAAGGTACCAATCCATGATGAAGATACAATAATGTTTTTAATCCAAGCTCATTCCCTTATATAGTTATATAGACCTGGATCCAGTTCACTATCTGTATATCTTGGTGTTTCGGTTCATATCTATACATCTATACAAGCAAATGAGCTTGAATAGAAAACATTATTGTGTTTTTTATTTTGAACTCATATCTTTATAATTTACTAAATAGATAAAAGGTGTATTGCTAGAAGATTGTGTTAGATTCTAAAATCTAGTTGCAGTGCTCTCTGATCCAAATCTGGGGATATTGGATGAGTAGACACTAGATAGGGATTTTATGCACAAACCATCTTGCATCCATTGATTAATAAGGCAGGCTTGTACTAGGTGGTACTACTATATGGAGAGTTTGCTACTATTTATTAGTTTTAGTTATGTTATTTCATTCATTATATTTAAATATCTAAGAATAGTTTGAGCTCATCATTTCCATTTGATGGAATATATTGACTTTCTTTTCTTACATCACTGACTACTGAATATACATATATTAAAAATGTTAAACTACAGATAAAATAAAAATATGAAAATTAATATTTTTGTCTAACTTTATATTCAAACGAGTTTGTTTATTTGGAACGCTATGTATTATATGAAAGTGCAACTACATTATCCTGTATAGAAAATAATTTATTTTAGATACTTTTTTAATTAATTAAACCACTTCCTCCTTAATTAAACTATGACCACATTAACATGTTATAAGGATATAATGGGAGCGTCTTATTATTAGTAAAATTCAGAGTGACTTCATTAAAAAACTCAGGTTGGCAGAATGTTTTCAATATTTTGCAGTCTGGTGATAAAGCTATTTTTCTTTTGACAAAAATATACTCTAATTTATTATAAAAAATAAACAATAGCTTGTGAAAGTACACAACTTCATATAATATGATGTTGATCCCAATAGAGTGAATTTAAAAAAAAATCTAATACTAACAAACTCTCCATACAGTAGTGCCACCCAGTGCAAGCATTAGTAATCAATGGACACAATAAAGTTAGTGCATAAAATTTCTATCTAGTACTCACTCATCCAATATTCCCAGTTTAACTTCTAGCTTGTGGCTTTCATCAGTGAGGACCTTGGATCTGAGAGTATTATTCTTTAACTAAACAGATAGAAGATGGCTGCTGGTGGGTTGCATTAGATCCTAATATCTAGGTACAGTGCTCACAGGCCCAAGGCTCCTCATTGATGAAAACTGCAAGCTAGACACTAATTTGAGAATATTGATTGAGAAGGCACTATATAGGGATTTTATACACAAACCTTTTGCATCCATTTATTACTAAGGCTTTCAATGGTTAGCATTACTGTATGGAGAGTTTGTTTAACTACTTGTGTTGGGGTTTAGTTTTATTTTTTTTTTTTTTAAAATTATAATCTACAAGTCCCAAGAGCTAAATTTTTTTTTATTTAATATATTTTTTTAAAAACATCTTATTATATAAAAATGATTTATTTAACTACTTGTGTAATCATAGAAAATGCTGATTGTGTGATGTTTCAGTGTTTCAAAAATTGTAATTCCAAAGAAGTATATGTAATTTTATATATTATGTACTTGGGAAAAATATTGCTTATTTATTGCAATGTGATGGTTTATACATATGGTACTTCTGTGATTAATATGATGCAATAAGTTGCATTTGTAAGATTGCAAGCAGTAGTCATGTGTCATCACTTGATCTTAATAGGTTGTTAGTCACTTTATTTACTTTTGAGCCAAGAAATTATATAAGTTCTATATGTATATTTTTATGGTTATTGTAAAAAGGGAAAAATGTGATCCATTGTGTTGTAGTTTTGTGGAAACACCTATTCTTCACATGTGCACTAAAACTGACACAAACTCTCCCATCAATAATAGTTTTGTTTACTTATAGTTAGCACTTATTTTTTAAATAAACCAACACTTATTGATCTTGCCTAAATTAGTGTTTGAATTTATTACGAGCCTGATTTTTAAATCTGTATATTACTTGCATAAATTCAGTCTATATATGACAGGAAAAAGAAAGTTTCTCATTTTTGCCTATGTGTACCACTGAATTTTATTATTTTATGTAGATGCAACAATTAACAATATAAGGTTTTCTAAGTTCTATCTATGGTTGACAGAAGAGTTTGTACTTATTTTAGTGCATATGTGAAGAGTAGTTGGTGCAACAATATTACAGATATCTAAATTTCTATTGTACCGAGACAAAGTCGGTACAGGTATATACCCACACACACAAGCAATGTAAATACTCTATTTTTTATTTACTTTCAACTTATGATAAAAATAAATATAGTTTTCTTTCAATGCTTTATAAAATACACTGTAAAATAAAATGTTAATATTTCTGATTAAATAATTTAAGGCTTTCATATAATCTACTATAATAATATTCTCTAAAAATAAAATATAAAGCCTCACTAATATGCCATTTTAAATCTCAATAAGTGATTTCTACTCGTATATGCCATGGGGGTAATTAAAAAGGGGTTTATTTTAAATTATAACTATAGTGAAAGTTAAAAGCTTATAGAGGTGATTTTGAGATTAAATGCTCGACTTTTAAACTAATGTAAGTTAAATTGTTATCTTAAAACACGCACGCATGTATGTATAAAAGGTGAATAAGTATGAATTTTTTCTAACTGAGATTGCATAAACCTAAGATTGCCTCAAGCATATGGATTGAATGAACATTACGTATGACACGGACCCCAACGACAACTCAAAGAATATTGAACTCTGGGTGGAGATTGGATCCTCAGATAATAACCAACCCATATAAATATGAGTCTTAGTCTTTGTCTTTAGTTCTTTTACACTTTTTTCTGTGTATAGTTTTTTTTTAAAATTCCTCCGGAAACTACAACTAGAACTTTTCTCTTTTTGCTATCCGGTTTATCCAATATGAGCACTATGAAATTAACATTTAGAGCGTCGATCGTCATGATGGGCTAAGAAACCCTTCAGTGATTGATCGACGCTCTGCCACCAGAACATCTCCACCGCTATGAATGATCAACAACAGTGCCGTCCGAACATCGTACTCCAACCAGTCCAATAATGTTGTTCCGTTTAAAATACATGAATCGTCCGAACCTACTACGCTGAACTGTAAAAAAAATGAATAACCTCATATTATGGAAAACATCATCTACCATGTTCAAACCCTCACCAAATTAGAAGCAGCGGAAGATTAAGCAAAAATCCTAGGTAAACACTTTATTTTATAATGCTTTCATTCATTCTTTACGTAAACTTTAAAAGGCAATCTCATAATTAATTAAATTCGACTTTCATAAAACAAAATATAAAATTATCCGTAATTCCTCATATTTAAAACTTATTATTTTAATCTCAATCTTTGTAAATCAAATACTATGCAATTCCTCTTATTTAAAAACTTATTATTTTAATCTCAACCTTCGTAAATCAAATACTATGCAATTCCTCATATTTAAATCTTAGGACTCTTCAGTTATGAACTTTGACCTTAATTATTATCTTATAAGCTATAACACACCTAATTTCAAAATATAAAAGGAAATATGTATTTTATTATCCATGTTTATTATGCATAATATGTTCTTTTCTGTGCGAGTGCGTGAATGCACGTATGTGCGTGTAAATAAAACTGTTAATCAATGTTGCTTTTTTTTTTTTTTTTTGTATATTTAATAAATTTTCTTTTATCTAAACAAGTCGAGCATTCCTCAAATCATTCTCTATAATTAAAATATATATTTTTTTCTTTAATTATTATAATCAGCATTTATTCATGCGATTAATTATTTTACTTTTAAATTTGTCTTTCTTGTATTTTTTTTGTTTTGTTTATTTCTTTAAATTTCATCGTGCCGTAAGTCACGATGTTTATTTACTATGTAGTTAAGATAGGTTTAAGAGTTGGGAGGGCCTATTATTAATAAGTATAAGTAAATGTCAATAAAGCTAGTGTGAATAATTCTATTGGACTGTATGATAACGGGGGGATGATATTATAAGCTTCTAATTTTTTTTATATAAGGATGCATAAATCAAACATTCGTATTAGTTGCAATTAACCAATGACCCGGTCCAATATTTGGACCGATCTGTAAATCAACCAAGCTTCTTCTCCATTGGTTATTATAGTGTCTTTTACCAGAATGATATTCTTGAAACAATTACATCGCGACCCTGAGTGACCCTTATTGGTCCATGCTGGGAGTTTGAGCTTATCGGCGGGGATTAGACTTCGAAATCATTTTGATATGACATAAGGTGATGCGAGAAATTAAATTGTAAATTAAATCATCGTATCTGGCGCCCCCTTGTGTTGATAATGAACAACTATCGATATAGGAAAATAAATAAAGCTTTACGCTATATCATGTTTGTTTCAGAGCTCTCAATCCCTATTTAGGAACGGTTGAATAAGGCGACCGGTTACACTATATTATTAATTAATTACAACTATATAAATTAATAAAATTTAGTGATACAGGTAATAATAAATGAGAAACTTTTTTTCTCTGTGGTATATAATTTGAATTTGTGCAAGTAATATGCCAATTTAAAAATCAGGATCAAAATAAGTTCTACCCCTAATTTATCACATTCAATAATTGTACATTTATTTAAAGAATAAGCTCTAATCATAGGTGAACCACCTATCATTTTAAAACAATTATTGACAAGAGAATCCATGTCAATTTTAGAACAGGTGGGAAGAGAAGTTGCTTTCTCAATAATAAGGATATATAAATTGCTATATTATTAATTTATTAGATGGTATTTGCATTTAGTTAAATAAATAACTCTATATAAGGTTATTTAATAGATATAATCATTTCAGTGATGTTTTAATGCCCTCTTTGCATTAATATGTATTGTAAACATTTCTCTACATGATTCACATAAAGTCATGTTGATTTTGTTTCACAAATTTGAATGTTTTTTCTTCCCCCTATAAATACCTCTATCCAAAGGCTAAACATATTTTTTATTATTATTATTCATAGTTACAGTAAAGAGTACCATGTAATATTGCTGAACGAGATTACCTTTCGATTATGTTGACTTTACTAAGTAATGTATATGTATTTGCATTTAATGATTACTGATGTTTAGGTCATTGAAGAAAATATATTTATTATATTTTGCAGATGATTATCGCTTCTAGGTTCATTCTGAATACTTTTTGAATTATATATCTAAAAATCATAGAACTTATATGTATACAGTATCCTTAATAGTAGAATAAATCAATAACATAAAATTGTTATTCTGTATATAGATCATATATGTTGATAAATTCAACACTTTGACGCATGCGTATGGGATTTTCTAGCTAGATTATTACATGTTTAATTTGGTAATAAAGATGGATATATATCAGAAGAATATATTTTAAAAATTTATTCTGTCAGTCTTCCGACTGTGTTAATATTATATGATCACATATCTGTTGAAACATTGGATTTTATTTTAAACACAGTTAATAAGAGATTTTCTAATTTTGTAGTTGATTTATGATTCAAATTTTATTTATAATCTTTAATGCTATAAGTTATTTTTTAAAACTCCACTTAATATTATTTTTGTTATTTTGTATATTTATTTTGAAAGCAAAGTATTAATCATTTTTTTATTTTAAGCTTTTATATGAAGAATTATGAATATAATATCTAGCTTTAGAAAAACAAAAGTTCTTAAAATTATCATATATCGTAATTTATTATATATTTTCGTAAAAGAAGATATCTGATATGAAAACTATTATATATCAGATTTTTATATCTTAGAATTATCTTGAGGCACTATATGGACTAAAATTTAATATCAGTTAAAGATACATTTTATAAATACTTCCTTAAAATGTAGTATAATTTTTGTTTAAATAACAAAACAATAAAGAAAATAATATTTGAAAATATAATAAATAAATAAATAAAGTCATGTAAATGTAATCAATACCTACATTAAAACAAACATTTTCATGAGTTAAGAATATAAATCTGTATTTTATTTTTGTTTATGTTTTCTTTGTTCATTTTAATATTAGCATTATACTGAGCTATTGACTAATCACACTGGCATTACCCAGACCAAAAAAAACATCAAGTATGATGCAGAGATGCATGGATTTATAGAATCCCTGAAACGTCATTGAATGATCTTTTTATGGAAAATGGCAAACATATTTAGACAAATCATCATATTCATAACAAGCGGATGTATACATGAACAAATCTGGAAATGTATTTACACACATAATTATTATAAATACACATTGTTAACAAATAATGTTTTAAGATTATGTTACTGAAATAGCATGATTTCTTTGATTAATAGTAAAACACTTGTTATTAAATGGAAAATGCAATTCTGTTATCAATACAAAATGTTGTAATTCTATCAAATAAATCTTCCAATTTGTGGCTTTTGGTTAAGTGTACAATTCAAGGCTGTATGTTTTATTTTGCTTTAAAAAACAAATTCATCTGCATATTGTTCAATGGTACTGAAGTCAATTGCATTATTCAGTATGACCAAATTGATTCAGATTCAGAGATAAAAACAATTTATTTTTTTTTTACTTCTTAATTTTTTGCCTTTTTATTTATTTCTACATCGAGTCATATTTTTTAAAAGTAGATTGGTTTCTGAATTACTTTCTGGTGATAACCAATCAACATCACCTTCTTACAATCATAAAAATACTATTTGTTTGATTTTGTAGACTGTTCAAGTTCACATTTATTATTTTAGTAATAAAGTCTGTCCATTCACTCTCCTTGTTTGTTCCCTTTTATTGTGTATCAACATTTCCAAGAATGACATTTTTTATATTGGAATTAATTGTAATAATAACATAGCTTACACCATGACATATGCACTTTACTGATGAATATTTTTCTTTTTTTTCCTTATATGTCATATCACCGGCCGGGACACAAATCCACAACCGTCTGCAACCAACTACTTGCTTGCAAGGCGGCTGCGATGACCTCTCGGCTAACAGCGCTTGAATATTCTCCTTTCCAAACACAATATAAAGTTTTTTCAAAGATAGAATGGGTTCACTATCTTTTTTCACCCAAGCTGTATGTATGGGCCAATCTGAAGCATTTGGAACTTGGTTTCTGTTCTAATACAATAAAAAATATTTTATTTTTCTGCTATTCAAGGTCTTTTCCATCGGTACAATTCAAAAATAATAATACTGGAATTTTCTATCCATCGAGAATTATAGGAAACACTATAGCAAATTAATTTATATATATATATATGATTATATATAATTTTTCTCACTAGTTGATTTTTTGTTTTTTAATTAATGATACAAATTAGCAAAATTTAATATCTTCTAATTTTTTATTGTAAAGTTTTGAAATTTGTTGCCTTGACTGTGTTGTTAGTCAATATAAAATTGATCTGTTCTACATAGCTTATTTTAGGAGAAGTGTATCATTTCATATTTAATTTTTTTACAAGAAGAATGAAATGCTTTTCCACATCAGTATGTTATGACTACCTTTTCCAGTATAGGAATAAACTTGGATTTCTTTCAACATGTAATCCATTGAATAATGTTCCTCATTAAGTGGCATAATTTGATATGGACCTTTATTTATTCTTCTTTAGATTTCTGGAAAAAGAATCCTAATATGTAATGGTATTAGTTCCAATGACTTTGATCTTATATTACCATTATTGAAAATTGTCCAGTTTAATGTATCATCTCAAAAACGCCTTGGTAGTATTTATTCATGATATAGCATTTTTGTATAATTCCTTTTTCTGTGTTTGATCTTTGATTATGTCCAGGGGCATTTTTCACAAACCTGCTCATGAATGAAACTTTCTTTTTGATACTGTGAATTCTTTAAAGATAATTCTTATTATTTCAACATTATTTCTCTGATAATGTCTTTACAAACATTGCCATGATATTACTCATTGTTTTTTCATAATGTCCATATAAATTTGTTTAATATTTTTTTCTAATAATAGTATCCTGCTCTTTAGGATTGTTTTAAAAAGTTTAATTTTTTGAGATAAATAATTACTATTCACTAATTTATCTAATTTTACACTGATAATGGATATGATATAATTTTCATAATTATTATTATTATTCAGAAATTTCAAATCAAACTGCCATTGATGGGCTGAAACAACAGCTTCCATCCATTTCCAACATGCTTTATCTCTAAATCAATTATTCAGTATAATTGTTTTATAGTGATTGAAATAAAAATCAGTTAGTCAAATAAAACATACATTTTAATGTGATATAAAGGCAGAATAAAGTCAGGGTTATTGGCTGCTTAGATAAGTTTAAATGTGGTTTTATTTTAAATTTTGATTTTTAAAAAAAAAAGAAGAAATAAATGCACTTAGTACTTGATTTAAATATTTTAGTAGTATTATATTATATCGGGTATAAATACATCACATATATTGCAAATAATAATTTCTTATTTACACTTGGTTCATTTCTTTTTAATAAAAATGACATTATTATAAAACATTCATAATGCATTCCAAATATTATAAATTACATTATGATAGGAATGACTTTTAAAGAACACATCTCACATTAAGATTTTCTTCAAATTAATAATTTAGCTTGTCAGCTGGCATTTCTGCCTCAGTTGATAAGATATGCTTTGACTGTTAGAAAAGCTGTTATAGATGTCATTTTCAATATCAGTAGCAAATTGCAATGTGAACTGTAATTGAATTTAAATTATTAGTCAATAAACTTTTTTGAAATATAAGTTTATAGTGCTTTCAGGTATTTAAATCAATATTATTACTACTCTAATAATTATTTATTTCATATCATTATATATGTGTGTAAAAATACTCATTTATATTTTCCAGTATTTATGTTTTTAGCTTATTTATAAACTTACCTCAAAAGCACCTGTATATCTATTGCAATATTAAACAATGTTTTTTTTTAACATTTTCTCTCCTTGGGTTCAACCTCTGGGGAAAGGTTGTTACAATTTATATTATGATTATGAGTATAATTTTAAAGTGAGTTATAGAAAATAGTTATACTCTTTTTATACTTTATTCCTAATGCTTTTTTGACTTTTTATGAATTTTTTTCAAAACTACAAAATACAAATTGCAATAGATTTTTTTTATTATAAACAAACGCATAACTATCTCATTTATATATATATCAGTTGCAAATAAATTTGGCCTATCCAACTCGCATAGAAATAATAATAATAATAATAATAATGACGACGATGATGATGATGATGATGACGACGATGGTGGTGGTATTTTAATTGTATTTATATGTTGGACTATTTTCATCATCTAGTATAAGTATTGAATGTTTTTAGAAAAATTTAAGTTTATTTAAATATTCCAATTACATTCAACTAGTAGCACACAGGTTATTATATGCACAACATTTTGAGAGGTATTATTTTCCTCTCTTCTTGAGGTGTTGCTGGCCTGACAAGTGATAGTACTAGCATAGTAATCAAACCTGGACCTTGGATTCTTGAATATTGAATTTTAAATTAACACTAACCAAATGAGTCACTCTGCCAAAGGTGACATTTGGTAGAAATTCTGTATACTTATTAACAGGTTTCTCATGATTTCTCCATTTTTTCCTAAGAGCAAAGTTGATTAGTGGCTTCCATACATTATGTGTAGTCACACTAGATTGACTTATGGAGTTGTCTTTCATTGTCATGTGAGCAGTTTTTAATTTTTTTTTCTTTTTTACCTTCTCTTTTTTCACAATATTTTTTAATGTTCCCAATTGGACATATGTTTATTGGTATATACATGGTCTGCTGCCATAGACACCCATTTTCTCTCTTCTAATTATCACTTCATTTTCTTGCAATCACTTATCTATGGGATGACTGGTCTCACCAATATACATTCTTTCATGTTCACATGGTATCTCATATATACAATTTTTGCTTTTCAGCATTTCAAGTTTAGGCTTTGTAGGTGTTAGAATTCCTCATAATGTTGTATGGCTCTGGAAAGCTGTTCTGATGCTATTCTGATTTCAGATTTTCCTCAATTTGTCTGCTATATTTGGTATGTGTGATATACTATCATACCAATAATTGTTTATTTTCTTTTGATGTTTTTTTTTGTTGTCTACTTAAGATTTTCTTATTAACAGCTGTTGGATAACAATTTTTCATAAAAGTTTGTTCGATATAAATGTCTTTTTAAAATTGCTGGTTTTTGAACAAAATTCTTTTGCTCTGTTTCATAGTGGTTGTATAACGTAATGGTTTGTGTTTCTGATATGATTGGATGTATATGCTAGGTATTTTTCTGTATATGTGGGTTTCTATAAACTGCAGTTTCGATTTTGTCATGAGGGAGTCTTGTTGATATATATTCATGCATACCAAAAAAAGCAGACAAATTAATGAAAATCTGGAATCAATATAACAACCATACCACACTATGATGAATTCTAACATCTACAAAGCCTAACCTTGTAATACTGAAAAGCAAAAACCGTAACTATGAAATAGCATATGAATGTGAAAAAATGTGTATTGGTAAGACCAGTGGTCCATTGAAAAGGGATTGCAAGAACACAAACTCTTGATTAACTCTTTCCCCACCTCTTACGAGGCTCCTCGTCGACATCTGACATCACTCTAACTCAGCCAGTTTTTATACGAAAATATTCGTTAAACATGTATTGAATTCGTTTTTAAAAGTTCTGTAAGATGGTGCCATCTTCCGATTTATTTTACAAGTAAAAAATAAAAAAAAATGCATTTAAACCTAAACAAAGAAGGAACATTATTTGTGATTGGTTCTTAGCATGCTCTCAGCCGAAAAAGACATTCTGATTGGCTGGAAAGAACAAAAAAACTGCCTGATCAAAGAAAATAAAGAAAAACGCTGAGATTTTCATTTCGAATACGATTTAAATTATTATAAAATTATATTTATGGAAATTAAAAATTATTTTCAGAGAGAATAATAAAAAAACAAAATTATTTTCGAAAAATATTGAAGATTTTAGTAAAAATATTGAAGATGTAGTAAAAAGAAATATTTACTTTTCTATAACGTAAAAGTCGATCTTTTTGTTTATATTATAGCTTTTATGTTGCCAATATTGAATATTTTAGAATAAATAAATAGCAATTTATTTTTGAAAGAACTTTCGTTCTCTTCATAACCTGAAAAATTAATAATATACTTTTTATAAACGTATCTGAGTTGAATTTAATATTATAGGTGAATATGTTTTAACAATAGGCTTTGTCTTCAGTTTGTGAGTTGGCCAATTAAAAGATTTGATTTTTATCTGATACAACCAATAATAAAATTAGCGGTTAAAAGGTTAAAAAAGAGAAAACAGATGTGTCTAAGGTGATGTATGTTCAATTGAAAAAATACAAAAATATTGGAAAGAGAAGAAAAGGTACAACTAAAAAAATTTAAAGAAGCTGCTGACATTACAATGGTGAACAACCACATAAGTCAACCTAGTCTGACTATACATAATGTATGAAAACCATTAATCAATTTTGTACTTAGGAAAAAGTGGAAAAAATAGAAACCTCATAGATAAGTATATTCAATTTCTACTGACTGTTGCTTTGGCAGGATGGCTCAGTTGGTTAGAGTGTTACCTTAAAATTTAACATTCAGAAATCTAAGGGCCTCTGTTTGATTTCCATGATGTCATTGGTAAAACAAGAAACACTTGAAAATAGAAGAAAAAATATCTGTTGAAGTGAGCATATACTAACCTGTGTGCTATTTTTAACAGTTGACTGCATTTGGGATATTTAAATAAGTTAAATTTTTCTTAAGATCTACAATATTTATATTAGATGGTGATAGTAGTCCAATGTATAAATACAATTAGAAATGAGTTTTGCTATGACTATACAAATCAGTAGTAGAATATTCTGACCCTTTTTTTTTCTGATATTTTGTGGGGTTATCTTTTAATTCATATAGCAAAAAAAAATTTCTGAATTACTTTCAGCATATTTAACTGTAAATATATATTTCTATAATCTTAATCATTTTATATAAAATTTAAAAAAAAAAAAAACACATAAAAAGAATAGAATAGTTGTTGCCTCATATGAAATGATTAAACATTTTACATGATGTCATGATGTCGATTTAATGTTTTTTTTTTCTATAATTAAATCTGTGTAGAGTAAGTATATATATATAACAAAATACAAAAAAATAAATTTAATTTACAACTATTTTTGATTTAAAATTTAAAATTTTTTTAAAGCTCAAGCTTATGTAAACTGTTAAAGTCAATATATTAATATAAAAGTATATAGTAAATAAAATATTTTTAAGCATTGCAAATATATCTTAATGGTCAAGTTAAATGTATCGTTTATAAAGTGGTAGAGTATATGATTCAAAGTTACAGCTTCCAACATCGATTCTCAGTTGAGTAGTAATAATAAAAACCGTCATTTCAGATCAACTGAATGGAACTGTTAAATACTTATTCACATATACCGAATTATAAAAAAATAGAAGTTTATATATATCGTAAGAACAGTGAAAGTTGTATTTATAAGTAATTTTTTTTAAAAAAAATTTGATCATTTTAATGCCCAGGGGTAAAACCATAGCTCATATTTGTAATCAACATTTGGCAAGTTGTTCTATAATTCAGAATTTTTAAAATCAAACTAATTTATAATTTATTACTTTTTAAGGATTTATATCTGATTATCTAAATTAGTCTTTAACCCCAATATTTTTTTCTTTTTTTTCCAGTATAGTATTGTTATTTTCTTTTTGACAACTATCTTTTCCTCCCCCAGTTTTATTTTGTTCACTTCTTAATGAGTTGATTAACTTAACATCTTTGCTAATGAAATGTTTGCAATAGGAGATGATTACATCCTTCAGCAAGAACTAGATAGGAATAACATGTCTTAATTGCCTGCTGGTGGAATTCCACCATCTTTTTAAAGTAATCGTCTGTTGTGTGTAACTTGATAAGACATATTAAAAGATTGTTGAAACATATGGCAAATGTGGAGAATATTTTAATTTAGTATGCAGTAAGATATATATTTATTTCTGTACGTAAAACTGATATATCCATAAATTAAATACTGCATTTTTTTTTTTTGAGAAAAGACTGTTAATATATATATAAAGAAATTCTTCTTACTTTTCTTTAACTTTATGGTCAGTAATAACTGGAATAGTTTATCTTACATTAGAGCCATTTATTGGATTCTTTTGAATAGACATATAAGAAAATCAAATAAAATTGTTGATATTTATTAAAAATTGTTCCGATTGTTAATTTATTAATACCAGATAATCATATCTGACAAAGTATTTAAATACTCAAAATAATAAGCAATTTAAAATATGCGTTACTTGTTAGATTTTGATTTGTTAAATAGCATAATATTATACTAAATAATAACTGAAGATTATGCTGTGGCATTATTAATTTAGTAGTAAAAAATACAGGCTACCTAACCTCGGGGGGGGGGGTAAAGAAAGAAAAAAGAATGTTGCAACAAATCAATATAAATAATAGTTTTTTTTTCCTTTCTCAAGTTAATAGTATACTGTATTATGATTATTATCATAATTAGTATTGCTACCATTATGGTTTTCTTATCACTTTTTTACTATGATTATGGATTTAAAACTGTATTAGTAAAATTCAATTTATTTGAATTGTTTTCTTGAATACTGTTAATATTATCTTTAATTAGTTTCAAAATATAAAAATTTTATAATTCATCATAGGTCTTCTACACTAATCATTACTATTTAATTTGTTCTTGTCTTAAGATATACATAGCTATTTTTTTTCTTACTTACATCCAAAGTTTTTTTTCTATACTTCTATTTATTTTATCATAGTATTTTTTAAAATTTGTTTGCCGAACATAATTTTTCTATTTATTAATTTTCTCAATAAAAATAATTATTTTCTCTTATTTTAGCTTTTTTTAAAAATCTATCCAACATATCTTCTGTTTTTTCCTTTTAAAAATTTATATATTTTTTTTAAACATGAAAGTTTTTGTTTCACAGATAGAAACATTAAGAAAAATGTTTAATAATTTTATATTTTAAATTTTACTTTAGTTATCACAGCGATAACCTTCTACTCCCATTAAAAACCTCTAAAGCAATGCATTTTTACTTCTAATTATTTATCATTATTTTCATAATTAATTACCACCTTCTCTGCATTTAAGAGTTTTCACCTTATAACTTTCTGCCCAAATAGTATAATCTCTTTCATTTGTAACGCTGTAAATTGTTGCATTTTTTTATATCATATTCTTTAGACTAATTCAACAATTACACACATTTCTCTCAATTTCCCTATTTGTCAGCTTTGACATATTATTAGGAAAACTAATGCAAGCCTTCTTTATTGATAAACTCCATTGCCTTAATGTAACACTCATTTAACAATTTTTGTGAATAAACATTAACCTTCCTTTTTTAATTATCAACCTTTGTCACAGCCAAACTATTCAGTTTTATATATTTCACTATGTCTACTATTTTCTAAAATTATCATCTTATCTTACTAAAGATTGTTTATATATACTTCTAAATTCACTGACTTTACACAGAGTCAAAACTCTCCATACAATATCATAAAGAACGGTGATCATGTGATGTTTAGTGGTTCACTGACTTTAGTAAGTTTGTGAATAAACTTCCTCTTTCCAAAAGCAAACTATTCTTCAGATAAAACACAACAACAAACAAACAAAACATGTTTATTAGAAAGATTTTTATTTAAGATTCTTCAATGGGTGCTAAAGTGAAGGAATTTTAACTGTTAAAATCAATTTATTGATTACTCTGAAGTCATAAAGTTCATTACAGATATCAATTTATATGCAAATAGTCTTCAATCAGAATCTTATATATCTTTTCTTTCCCATTTTTACCATACTACATTGCTATTTTATTATTACTTGCTTTTTGTCTTTTCTTTAATTAACCTTGTTGAATGTTTGTTGCTTCTTTTGTTCTAATTAGTTGTACAATTTTTTGTTCATTAAATTTATGTACTACTCTTTGCAAATAATGTTCCTTTTTTCTTCATTTACTGTCCACTCATATATGCCATCATCTGTTTTCATCCTTTCTCTTTTATGCTATATTAAATGAAATCTGATTTGATTCCTCTATCTTTTAAATCCACTTTTCAAGCTTTATGATATTTCAAATTATTTTTAAGTTTTTGATATATTTGTTTAATCGTTTTTGTTGTTATTTATAATGATACAAGGTTTAACTCTGCCAAAGTGATGATATAAATATTTTTAATAAAAGAGTGAAAAATATTCAACAGTAGACAAAAATCAATTATGCATATATAATAAATTTATCACAATTTAAACATCTTATGATAATCAAACTATAATTTAAATAGCATTATTTATTTGCTTTCTAACATATAACTCATATTTCTTAATCTTTAACTAAATAACAATATGAATGTTTTTTATATTTGTAGATGTAGATACAACTTTGTGATTAAATACAGCATATATATCCACTCATTTCTTAATGCAATATAACAGTCTTAAAAAATTATTTAAGGGAAACATTTTTTTTTTTTTGTCAAATATTTCTATTTTTTTTTTAAGCACTAAAAAAAAATTAAACTGAAAACTTTCAGCATATGTGATCTGAAATCAAGTTCAAGAAATTGCCATTGTGTGCTTACAATGGCAGCCCTTGTTGTGCTGAGATGATTATTCAGTTCCATAAGTTGTTAAAATTTATCTATATTTTTTTGTGAATAGTCTTCTGAGATCATTGCTACAAAGACTGTTTGCTTATGTATGAAAGTGGATGGAAAGTTGTGACCAAGAGACATTGATTTAATTGGGTTTGGAAAATAGGAAATTGATAACATTTAGAAAGTGTTTCGTTTCATCATTTTAAATATAGAAGTAAAAAAAAATTCATTTTTGTTGTGTGTGTAATAATATGAGGAGACTTTAAGTTGTATGTAGGATTAGTTAGTTTTTTTAGTAAGTTTGCTATTAAACAAATTTTTAATTAAAGAAGGAAGTGCTTTACTTGAGAAAGAAATAACATTGTGAGACCTAAGATCAGGAAATGTGATAAACAGAGCAAAACTCTCCATACAGTATTGCCACCTGTGCTAAACAGAGTAATCAATGGATGCCAGAAGGCTTGTGCATAAAATCCCTATCTAATGCCTACTCATCCAATATCCCCAGACTAGTTTCTGGCTTGTGGCCTTCATCAGTGAGGAGCTTTGGATCTGAGAGCACTGCATCTAGATCTTAGGATCTAATGCAACCCTCTAGCAACCACCTTTTATCTCAGCTTAACTACTAAACTATGAGAATGAAATTGAAAACACAAAAAAATATTTTCAATCTAAGCTCAATAGCTTAAATAGTCATATGGGTCTGAACTCAGTTCAGCACCCATACATTTTGGTGTCTTTGGCTCTTTTACAACCATAGCCACCACTATCCTATTAGGCAGGATTGGTGTTAAACCATTAAGCATCACATGATCACATTTCCTATACTAGCACATTAATTGTTGATAAACAGAGCAAAACTCTCCATACAGTATTGCCACCTGTGCTAAACAGAGTAATCAATGGATGCCAGAAGGCTTGTGCATAAAATCCCTATCTAATGCCTATTCATCCAATATCCCCAGACTAGTTTCTGGCTTGTGGCCTTCATCATTGAGGAGCTTTGGATCTGAGAGCACTGCATCTAGATCTTAGGATCTAATGCAACCCTCTAGCAACCACCTTTTATCTCAGCTTAACTACTAAACTATGAGAATGAAATTGAAAACACAAAAAATATTTTCAATCTAAGCTCAATAGCTTAAATAGTCACCAAAATGTATGGGTGCTGAACTGAGTTCAGACCCATATGACTATTTAAGCTATTGAGCTTAGATTGAAAATATTTTTTGTGTTTTCAATTTCATTCTCATAGTTTAGTAGTTAAGCTGAGATAAAAGGTGGTTGCTAGAGGGTTGCATTAGATCCTAAGATCTAGATGCAGTGCTCTCAGATCCAAAGCTCCTCACTGATGAAGGCCACAAGCCAGAAACTAGTCTGGGGATATTGGATGAGTAGGCATTAGATAGGGATTTTATGCACAAGCCTTCTGGCATCCATTGATTACTCTGTTTAGCACAGGTGGCAATACTGTATGGAGAGTTTTGCTCTGTTTATCAACAATTAATGTGCTAGTATAGGAAATGTGATCATGTGATGCTTAATGGTTTATCAGGAAATGTGTTTATCAATTGCCATTGAAAAATAAAAGTTTGTCTCCTTTTGTATAAAGGAGTTTGAAGAATAGGAGAGGAAGCATAAAATTAAATATAGAGTAGGGAATTGAATAATCAGGAATATGGATTTCATTTGTATCCCACAATTCATATATAATGGTCAGGAAAAAATTAGGCATGCTATAGTAGAGTGCACTGCACATAATGAGTTTTGTCTCTTGAAATGTTTAAACAAGACTAGGAAGGATATAACAGGTTTATGATTATGTAGACAATGTTTAAGTGTAATAAATGAAGTGAAAAAGTTGGTTTCTAAGTATAGATAACATAAAGAGAAAGTCCTGAGACATGGAGTAAAATGTAGTTCAGGAAAATAGGATAGAGCATGGAGTGACAAGAGATGTGGATGAAAAAATAGGTAGTGCAATGCAGATCATTAGCCAAAGAATAAGTAAGATAGAGGAAGAGGTAAAGAATGTAAAAGCAAAATTAAAATCATTACAGACAATGTGTGAGCAGATAAAGGAATTATTGAATAGGAACAATAAGGAAGAAGTAGATAAGGAAGTCCAGAAGGCGGAAGATAATGTTATGGATGAAATAGAGAAAGTAAACTATGAGATAGTATTGATAGATTTGCTAATTAGTGACTGTGGAGATATAATTTCAAGTGAAAATAGAAATGGGGAATGTGAGAATATGTCTGTCTGGAGCTAGAATTAGGGATGTTACAGATAAGATAAAGAAACAAGGGAGTAGAGAAAGTGTATATTATGGTAGGCACAAATAATTTGTCAGAGGCATTGGAGAGAGTAATGGATGAGTACATAGAATTGATCAGGAATTTGAGTTAGGTTAAAGGAAGAGTAGGAATAGTTGGAGCATTACCAAGATTTGATAATAGGTATGTGTCAGATAGAACATATTCTATAAATGAAAGATAAAATTGTGTGAGAGAAATGATGTTATGTTTGTGGGTGCATGAGATTTTTTATTAGTAAGAGGGGCTTATATAATAAATATGAATTGCACTTAGCAAAAGAAGAAAGTGAAGTATTAGGGAGTTTGATGTATAAATGGTATAGTTTGGGAAACATAAAGGAGGGTGGGGTTTTGGATTGCAGTGATATCAGAAAGAAGAAGAATGGACAGCTTGTAAGAAATAAACAAAGGGTAGCTGATTTAGATACAAATATATACATGGAGAGGGAATGAGTTTGTCAAATTAATTGTAAGCAAGTCATTTATAAATATAATGGAGAAAAAAAGAAAAAGAATTTATGAATAATTAGGAAAAAAGAAATTGCCAAAATTGTTTATTTAAATATGCAAGGTGGTGGGAAACTAGAAAAGTGGCTGGAATTAAAGCAGTTATAAATGAAGAGATTTAGGTACTAGCATTAGTGGGAACACATCTAAAAGAAGAAAAACCTACAATGGAAGACTTGATATGGCTGGATATAAATAGAAAAGGAAAGGGGGGCAGTGGTAAAGAAGTTTTGTCAAAAAAAAAAATTAAATACTGTTAAGTGTCAAGAACATTTATGGTTTAAGATAAGGTTAGGAGGACAAGAATGGATGGTTGCTATATTGTACATGACCACTGGAGATTGTCAAAGTACAATGGAGTGGAACAGTAGCATATATCAATGCCTAGTTATGCATATACAGAGTTTCAAAAAAAAGGGAGAAGAAAATAATAATTTTGAGGGATATACAATAGGCATATTGAAAAAAATTGATGCTATAGGTTACAAGAATGGACAGTTTTGTCAGAGAGTGAATTTCAGCATTGGAAATTTATCAGATATTTATGATGGTCAATACACATGGTTTAGAAATAAAAAATATTTCACACAATAGATTATGTATTAATAGGAAAAGAGGGAATGAATAAAGTATGAAAATTAAAGTGTTTGATAATGAAGAGAAAGTATGTAATAGCCATCATAATTTATTATAATAGAAATAGTAATGTGATGGAAAATATTAATAAAAGTTGAAAGGATAGTCAAAAATGTCAATGGAGTAGGAATGATAATAATAAGTTAGAAGAATATAAAAGTAAAAGAAATCATGGAAGAGTTTATAGGGGCTTTATATAGGGATTGGTATGTTGAAATAGAAAATGTGGCAAATGGGGTTTTAGGTGAGAATATTCAGAAGAATAAATTGTGGATAGTCTGAAGCTTTGATAATAATAATTGATGGGGATTGTCAATGGTAAGATTAAAGATAAGCATACATTTTATGGACCAATCTGCAAAGAGTAAGAAAGTGGAAATCCTAATAGGTGGAAACAAACCATTGCCAATACTACTAAGCAGGGTAGTGAGAATAGGCTTCTGGCTTATATAGATGGAGGCTATAATGTCTCTACAACATTGAAGCAAGGTAACAATGACAGAAAACATGCAGCATGGTCTCATCATTATTATAACATAAAAAGGCAGACCTGGTCTATGCATGAGAAACTGCTATGGGTGTCCAGAAAATGGCTTATAGGAAGAGCATTTAGGTTTATTTTGATCAAAAAGGGTAACTATTTAGGTTCCAGATCCCACCACTTGAATTTTTTAATAATGGTATGATTAGAAAAGGTTAAAGGTAAGGACAAGTAGTTGAGAATTTGGTTGAATACTGAGAAATAAATGGGAGGACTTTATCCTGAATGTTGTCTTTAACAATTGATTTGATAATCTTGATTATCAATGGAGTCATGGAGATGGGCTAAGGCTCTCAAAAGGTGGTGGTAATATGTTCTTTTTGGAAAAATACACATCCCTATGGAGTGCAATCAATGTCAAGAGGTTTAGAAGAAAAGAGGTTAACCACTCCATGAATGATCAGAACCATAAATCTTTCAGAGTGCACCAAGATGAATCGAGGAATAGCATGGAGACCTGGATGTATTTTCTCAGGCATGAAAACAATTTAGTTCTAATGTCTTTTTCTGAGATGTCGTGATTTATTTAAAAAACAGTTGATTTGGCTCATAAGGGTAATTTGTCAGCTTGGCTTTGAAGAAATGGAAGATTTCATTAATCATATTATTCCCTGAGTAGAGTTTATTTTCAATTTTGATAAAAGAAGTATTTAATTTGTCTCTGTGGCCCAGGGCACATCTAGTATAGCCTCTTGATGAATTATGAGGTTGGATAAGAAATATCCTTGACTTCTTGGTGGTTAGATAATCTGCAATAATTTGTTGATTGTCTTTATATTGTTGTTTGATGAGACTCATAATCGATTCTCACCGGAGACATATGCTTTAGGATGTTATTGTTGGACTCCAACTTTCAAAGAAGTGAAATTGGACCCTTGTTCCTGGATGTATGAAATGAATGATGGAGTTTAATGTATTGATGAAGTAAACCATGCTACTGTCAGGGGTAGAGACAGGATGTCAGGTGTCTGAGAGAATTGCCTCTGCAGTCAAGGATTTAAGAAGGATTTGAGTGGTGGGCTTCAACTTTTCACAGGGCATGGGGTACAAATATTAATAAATTAATTATAAGTGTGAGGTAATCAGAGAATGGAATGGGTTGAAGGCAGAGATTAATAATAAAATGAAGGTCAGGGGAATAGTAGAAAAGATCAATGAGGAATGAATATTGCTTAGTATAAAAGGAGATGGCATCCATATGAAAAAAGTCCTCTGCACCCATAAGGATATGTATAATTAGTGCTGGTATGTAGTGTTAACATCCTCCAACATTATCGTAGAGTAAAGGTTAGAGCTAAGTATCAAATTAATTTGTTGTATCAATGAGTGAATTAGCGATATGTCTTTCTTAAAAGAAATAAAGATCACATTTAATCTAAAAGACTGGTGAAAGAGAGTGCCAATTAGGAGAAATTGATTAATGACATTTAATCTATATGATTTAAAAGGGGAATTATTGGGAATAAGAATGGTAAGCCCTGCAGAGGGGTGGGCTGAGATGGAATGATGTAGAGAACCAATTTTGCTGAATCTAATTGGAATTTTCTGGATTTGAAAAAGGATGCAATTTTGTTTCAACAAAGCATATTATATGCAGTGAAAATCCAATTTAAAATTGCATTGACCCTTTTAATTGAGTTAAGGTCTTGAACATTAAAATGTTCTATCTTAAGTTCATCAGGTCAAAATTGGAGCAAAAATCAAACCTCCACTAGAATCATGTAATGAAGTATGAAAGAAGTCAGGGAATAAGAGGGCCAAGAAAATGGTAAATCATTTCTTTCTGACTGGCTTACTAGGGATTTTGGATATCTTGCCATCAACCTTGAGACCACCATAGATCTGAGGGTTTTCCAGCAGACTATACTGTTTTGATGAGACAATTTCTTTTGCATTGATCTCTGAGTAAACATTCACACAAAGATGTTTAGGGAGTATATCAAGATCTGGGCCTTTATCAGCAGTGTAGTCTGACTTCATTTTTCCCCTTTCTTATTTGCACTGGGAGATTCAGATGAGCTTTTGATAGACCCATAAAACCTTTGCTTATTGCCATTAATTTAAGAATCACTTATGCCTTTATTTGCCCTCTTGACATTTACTTTTACCTTTTTTAGTTATGTTGAAGGGAAAGTTTGGTGATTGTAGAATCTGACCTAGGAGATGGGTTATTGCTTCTCGAAGAGTGGAAGTAAGCATCGATCGCAGAAAGTTGATTAGTGGGTACCACAGGTTCAAGAGGAACAGGGCTGATAATATCATGTATTATAGTATAATTCTTGGGGAAGTAAAGTCCATGGTACCTGAGTAATTAAGTTGTCTATAATTGTGCAAACTTGGGTTTTTTCATGTTACAAATATGGCATATCCTAGACAGGGAAGATTTGTCCACAGTTACAGTAGAAGCACTGCAGCAGATCACCTTAAAATGATATAATTAGCAGAGCAGTATCAACAGAGTGCATAGTAAGGATGGATATTAGACTAGTCCTTTTATTATGTGTAATGGTGAAAGTTGCCATATTGGTCAGGACTGGTGTTTCAGCCCTTTCCAAAAGATATTGAATATTTAAAACAGACCCAAATGGCTTGAGAGGTTGAAGATCAACCTCTTTAAGGCTAAGGTAACAATTGTGGATTTGGCTACTAAGGATTGCTGGTCTATTCATATCAATCACACATAATATTTTGTTACCCATGAATTTAATTGATTTCTGGAAAATTAACTTTTGTGATGAATCATGAAATTGAACAATTAGGTATCTTCTATTGGGATGATTTAATAACTTAAAAACACAATTCCATAATTTCTTCCTTGTAAGTTCATTACAAAACTCATCAACTGGAAAATTAAATAAATCAAAATTCAAGTTTGTAACAGCAAGGGTTAAGGTTTTATAACTACTGTAATTAAGAAGTGATCTATGGAGTTTGTGAGGGAATTGTGGCATGATTTAAAGCTTGTTGATCCAAATTTAATTGGTAGGTTCAACCTAGGTGGTTGAGACTATTTCATTCTCAAACATGTTGAAAATATCATTCTGACAATTTTTCCAAGCAGATGTCTTAGACTTGTTGGAATTTTTTTGCAAAGCATTAGCATATGAGATTGGGGGGGGGCTCTGTATTCATAGAACCTACATCATTGGAAATATTATTTTTTATATTATCATTGGCTGAAAGTTTTTATTTTATTTCGTTGTTTAAAATGTTATTAATTTTTTTTATCATTACTCATTTCTAATGCAAGAAATTCCTTCATTAGAATGATCTCCTCTGTGTCTTCAATTTTTCTTCTATCTTCATGAAAATTTAGGGTGTGGTCTCCAGGAGGGAGCTTTTTATTAAGATCAATGTTTTATTCTTGGAATTAGCTTTAACTGGTGTTTTTCCATTCATAAGTTGAGAATCTAAAGAGTTCTTAGCCATGCAAATAGTTACTTGTTCAGCTAAATCCATAGGCCAATTATTATCACTATCAAATCTTTCTTTCATAATGAATAAAGACTCCATTCTTAAGTTTGAAGAAAGAATGGGGTGTTAATAAAACATTTTAAAAAGTTTTGCATGAAAAAAACACTTATATGAGGCAAAATTTAATACAAAAGTTAGCACAAGAAAAGCAGAGTACTTATCAGGATTGCACCTTCTAGTGAACTGAATAGTAAATTGTTGGAAGAATGTTAATGAAAATAAACTTGACAACTGCTTGTGTTAAATTTCACTCTTCAAGAACATTCTGGAACAAAGAACTATTCATATGAACTTTTAAAAAAGAAGTTTTCCAAGAAATTTATTTTAAAAACTTATTTTTTTTTATAATTTTATGCATGCATTATTATTTTTTTTCCTTTAGAGCTCTTGGAGATATTTATTATTAATTCAGATACTATAAAGCTTAAATAATATTGTTATATATTTCTGTGCAAATATACTTCCAGTGTATAATTGAATGAGTGAGCATATAGATAGTTTACATATTCTATGTATCTCAATTTGGGGAAACAAATACAGGGATTAATAATTATTAAACATGACTAAGGTAGTGGAGTAATTTACATTATCTCTTTGTCCTCTTTTACCCATATCATCATTCATTGAATTCTAAAAAAAGTTTCTATGATTAACATTTATTTCAAAGATATTTGTAGCAACCTTCACAAATTTTTTTAGCTCTCTTTTTATATACAAGCTATATTAACAATGTAATCACAAGTAAGCATAATTTTAACTTTTATAAAAATGCTATAGCTGAAATACACAGGCTTATATATAGCTGCGTTTATATATGTAATAGACAGGGTATGAGCACAGACTTTCACATGACCCACCACTCTCCACACTATCTCATAACACTGATACACCTGAACACACATATGTTGAAAAGATAAATAATCACCAATATATGTATTTCATGCTAAACCAGCAATCATCAGTTGGTCCAGATTACCATCTCTACACATATATGCTACAAGTGCTCAGATATATATTAAGATAGCAAATTCTCCTACTTTAATGGACAGGCTTCAATCTACTCCACACTCCAACTCTTCAACCGTCCATCCAATTGAAAATCTGATGATGGAACGCTCAAAGGCCACCCTGAGGCCGAGATTATTGTCACACCCATGTTGACCTAAAGTCAATCTGACCCCTCATGTACAGGACATAATCCATTAAATACATATACAAGGGATAGGCAGACATCTCTAATATGTAATAGCTGAAATACACAGGCTTATATATAGCTGCGTTTATATATGTAATAGACAGGGTATGAGCACAGACTTTCACATGACCCACCATGGCAGCCACTGAAATTACAAACGATTTCTACAGCAATTTTACCTTTTAAGAAAAATTTTTATTTCACTTAATTTTGTTGAATGAATGAAAGGGTCCAGTTGTTGAATGGACTCCCAGGGGTCTAAATTTAATTCTTTTGAGGGAGGGGTCTCGGATGAGGGCGCTTTGGTGATCATTACCAACATTGGTTTTTCTCATTCACAAGATAGAAAAAATAACGTTATTTATGGTGATTCTTTAACGTTATCATTATGAGTGATTTTATCCATCTATTATTGCAAAAGAGGTCACAGTTTGGCCTCATGATTCTAATTGCAAGTGATCCACCTTCTTTAATTTTATTACTTCCAATGATGCTATTGTTAGGGCTGGCCTTTTGCTGTTCATGTGATTTTCATGATGGATTAGAATGGTTTTCAACAGAGACAATTTGAAGCTTGGATTTTTTTCCCTTGTTCTCCATAGGTTTTCCATAATTTTTCCAAAGTATTCAGGATTGCTCTCTTGTGAAGATATTCAAGGCCATTTGGAAGAACTGTACAATAGATTGATTTAGTCCATATTTTATGTTATCTCCAAGTGTTTTCCTATTTCTCAACTTTCCCAATATTGTACTCCTAAAAGACTATTCATATTTGATTTCTAGACTTTACAAATAATTCCTAATTGTAACATTCATTTGTCTTTAATGGTTAATACAAACCCTTTCCACATTCCTTTCCCTATTCATATGTATCCTTCCCCCTTCACTATGTTGCTCCAGAATTTCATTTTTACCATTCTTTGTAAACCTCTTATTTAACTATATTTGCACCTTTTTTTTTTGATGAATAAACTTTCATCACTGAGAAAAAAAACTGTAGTTGTTAAAGTTCCCTGATTTATTTAGTTTATTATATCGTTTAGTGATGTTAAATTAAATGTGAAATATTTTCTTATTAATAAATTCGTATTTGTATTATTTATTAGCATATTCATTCATTTCACATATTTCTCAGTCACATATCTGATTTTGCTCATAATTATTAATTCCCTGAGATTATTGATTATTAATTATTTCAATTTTTTAAGTATATTTAGAATTAATACAATTTACTCTTTGATTTTATATATACATTATATAGAACATTATTTTGATATTATTATTTATAGGAATAAAATTTAAACAAGTAACAAAGTCTCATCTTTTTACCAAAATTTATGATAAAATTTTACAATTCATTGCACACAAATTCAACCACACCATGTACTGTTATAGTATACATGTTAATTTTTGCAAACAATGTGTTATTAAAAAAGCAAAATATATTATTTGAAAATAGGAAACATGATATATCTGTCAAAATTATAAATTAAATGCTTGTACTAAATAAAAAATGACCAGTCAATGGGGTTGTCACCACAAAATTTATAAACATAATTTTGTTCATATATTAATGATAATGAAATAGCTTTATTCTTGGGAATTTACAAAAAGTTTGAGTTCACTGAACTCAAAATTCTCATATCCTGGATTCTGACATTTAGCATTGCATTAAACCATGAAGAGCTTTGCTAATATTAATTATAACTGCATTATATGCATTTTATGGCAGTGTCATGGCAGTGATGGTTTCTTTCATCTGTAGCATTTTAATTGTTCAAATTTGTAGTTTTTACAGCTTAGAAGTCAACCTAAGTTAAATTATTCAAAAAGAATATTGGAAATTATAATTGCTTGCAATTTTATCATTTCATTAAAATAAGAATCATTAGCCTGTCCTTATTAATATAATATGGGATAGCAAAAAAATTCTAAGTGAAATACTTGACAGTCTCTTGTATACGGACGTTTAGCAAACATAGTGGGAAATGTCATATATATATATAGTTAATATTTATTTGCAATGACATTTTAAATAAAACTGCTGAATTATACTTCAAAGAAATGTAATCTTTTTCAATATTCCTTTTTTATACTATTTAATTGTATTTAATGTTTTATTTTATAAGATTGACGATATTATCTGAAGAAGGATTGAGCTTATTTATAGCTATATTTTAAAAATAAATAAGTAAAAACATCGTTATTTTAGTATTGTGTTAAGTTTAATTTTTTTTTAATAACCTTTTTAAGTGAATATACTTTTTAAATGTTCTGTAGTGTATTTTTTAGTTATTATCTGATAAACACTTGGGGAATTTAATCTTGATACTATTAAGTATTTGAAATCTGTGGATAAGTTAATGGTTTAACAGAGGGAGCTTAAGAATTACAAGTCGGATGCATCAAGAAAAAGAAAATATAAAATCAGAATTAAATCTCTTGTGATAAGTTGACAAGGAAAATAATTTCATTACATGTTAAGTACTTCAATAATCTTTTTTTTCCTTCTCCCAACTTTCAACTAAAAAATAAAATAAAATAATTATTACTTTGAAAATGAATAACAATTTATATAATATTCATTTACACTTTTTTAAACAAATTCTAATTAATAAACAAGATGTTGGTTTTTGTGGATTTTTATTTTTTTCCGAAGTAGACTGTTGGGAATTGTTAAAAATAAATAAATATAAAACCATCCATAAGATTAAAAAAGGTTGAAAAGTTAATATGATTAGAAGAGCAAATCAACAAACAAATTAATAGTTTTTTTTTTTTTCTAAAATAAGTTGAATTTGTCAAAATAAAAAATAATATTACATACAAAATATTTATTTATAATGACAAAAACACACTACAAGTATCAAATAAGCCTATGTTTACTCATATGCATTTTGGTAAGTGTAAAGAAAGACCTAACATTACCAAGCAAGATATTATACTTAAATTGGAATCTTTATTTAACAATATACAACCAGGACCATATCAATTTTCAAATATATAATTGAATGTCTTAGTCAGTTCACAATACCTTTTATTGAAAATATTCTTAATTACTTTTCAGATCAAACCTATAGCATAAACCAGCTAGCTGTATTCTGTCTCAATATTCCCTTTCCTCAAGAAAAATGTTATTCCATCACTGCTTAATAATCTTTGACCCATCTCAATAACCTCTTTGCTAATTAAATCTATAGAATCACTAATAAAAGATAAGACTGATCCTCTCATCTTTCCTCATCTACCCAATTTCAATTTTCCCCAAAAGATTATTCTTTGTTGCAGTTTTGCTTTTTAAAATGACTATAAATAATATTATACATTCTAAAAAAAAAATAGAATCTATTTAATATCACTGCACCTTTGATTCAGTTCCTATTGGAAAATGCCTACAAATCCTTAAAGAACATAATGTCTTTGCTTCTATTCTCTACATATTAACACATCTTATTTAACAATGGAGAAATTCACATTATGTTAAATGGACCAACCTTTTCCAGTTTCTATCCATACTGCTCTACAGTGCAGGGGTACCCCCCTAAGCTCACTTTTCTGACTTACATTAACCCATTATTATTAACTATACAAAATAAACTTGCAGAAATTTGTGGCTTTTTTTTTAAATCAAACAATTAATTATGTTGCACATATGGATGACTTATTCATCTTATTATTATCAAAAAATATATCTGTCAATATAAAAAATACTATCCCAAATTCAACAAAGAAAAATCCTCTTCCTGGAACATTTTCTCTGATAAACTCTCATTTTGCTGCATGGTTTCCCTATTTATTTTTCTGCAAATGCTATGAGATTTGAAATCTAAAGTAAACTTCTAAACTCTTATAGAAAACAACTCACCAGGAATTATTAATAATTAGTTTGTTGAATAAACTATGGATACTTTTACAGAAAATGAGTCTTAGGAATTATTGTATTTTTAAAATAAAGTCATTTCATTGATTTTTTTTATGGATTTCCTCTATGTAAACTTAATAAAAAATGTCTTAAAAACTGAAGAATTCCTTGTGCATAAGCACTAATTACTGTTCATGCAGGTTGTATATTTTATTTATCTAATTATTTGATTTAATATTGTCAGGTTTTAAAAGGTCATTTAACATATATATATGTGTGAGTGAACATATAAATATGTAATTAAACCAAAAGAAAAATTAATAAATAACTTTAACCTTACATTTAAATAAATTCATAATAGATTTTATTTAATAATGTCTTGTTTTCTGATAAATGGTCAGTAGACAAACTGTAGCAAATTAATATTTTCTTTTATATGTCTCTTGGAGACATCGAGTAAATAATATTTTCTTTGTGGTTCCTTTAAAAATTTATAATATCTTCATACTACATTACAGGTCAAACAGTTACACTTTGATTTAAATTATTAAAACATATTAATTAATTGTCTTGTTATTAATTTGTAAATACAATTATTTTTTATTAAATTTAAGTTAACAGACTTATTCAAATTAATAGATATATAATATAATAACCATAATTTAGAGTTTCTTTGCAAACATAAACATATAAAATTTAATTAACAAAATAATACAAATTTTATTAATATATTACAATTCAGTACTTAGATAGAATGAGTCTAATGTTTTATGAATATCAATTGGTATAAAATCTATTAATAAATTATTATAATAAAACTTTATATTATCGTTAAACTTAAGTAGTTTTAATCATTCTTTAATGTAGTATAAATTTAACACAATAATAAAAGAGTTATTCATGAATGAATGACAACATAAACTATTAATTAGTGTATCTGCTATAATTTTCAAATACATTATTTTATGTTGTATATAAATATTGGTATCCAGTTGAGTTGACGATTATTTAGTATAGAAATATTATTAATAAATTTCAACTTTACCCATTATAGACTTTGAATTATTTTATTTGTAGAGCTTAAACGAAATTATTACTTAAATTTTATTTTATTACAAATTTGGCTTGATAAATTTGTTTTCACTCTATTAATTTTAGCTAGCCTATTTATATTATTACAAATTTGGTGTTGTATAATTTAAGTATAATTCAGATTTTAACTTTACTAATTCATAAAATATATAAAAGTAAAGATTTTTCTATAATCAATTTATTTTATTATAGACTTTAGTATTAATATGTGTTGGTATTTTATTTTAACAAATAGATTAATTAAATCTTTCCTCATTTTGTACTGTTACAGGTCTAGCTTATCTAAAGACTTGGGGCATTAGTAAGAGGGATTCTCATGTTCTCATTTTTATATCATTACATATTTGGCATCCAAAGTTTAAGCATATAACAAAGTCTCTTTCATTGCTCTCAGTTTTTTTTATTACAATATGTAATCATATATAAAGAAAAACTAATTAACCAATCACAATCCAGATTTAAATTAACTAATAAATGATTGTTCAAAGATTTAAATTTTGATATTTGGAATTGAAATATTTGGATTTTTTAATTAAAATCAACCTTGAAGTTTTTTCCACTAATATCTTTCTAGCCAAAAAAGCTTTTTTTTTTGGATATACAAACTCTTTTTTTTTTTCTATCTCTTAAGGAAAAGAAAATTATTGAACAATTCCTTTATAATTGTCCAGCATTACAAATATACCAAAACATAATAGTTTCAATTACTAGCTCTCAAATCCCTTATCTCACTTATTTAACTGTTTCACAAAAGTAAGTTTTGGTAGCACTATCATATTCGACATTTTAGATCACATGAGGGCACTATCATCACTCCTTTTCTACATTGTTTTAAAACATTGTAATTTTTAAATTACGTTGTGTGACAGGCTGCAGTGATTCTTTCTAAGAAGCTTCCATTTTTAATGTATTAATTTTGAAAAATTCCTAGAGATGTCAGCAGGCCTTCACAGATCTTTGTTTATGATTAACAGCACATTCTATTGTTCTGACAAAGGTATAAAATAGGTAGTCTTTTGTGATTGGCTGATGCTTTTCATTCATTTCCCATATGATTAAATGCCACAAAAAATGTGATTTTCAGTAATTGTTAATGACTATGATGCAATAGTTTTGTAAAAGACTTATTATTCATTTCAA